>AIHY01000348.1:0-17153 GCA_000331125.1 Phytomonas serpens 9T
GTTCAGTAGAATTACGCTTTGCGTGACGAAGTTCGGAGGCCGCAGCAGCGAACACTTTATCTTTGAATGGCTTAAGCTTTACAACAGGAATCCCCTCGTATGTCTCGTTCATTTCCTTAAGCTGATCATCAATCAGTTCCTGTGCCATTTCGCATGCACGGTCGTTAAGGCGTCTTTCAAGGTCCTTAATAGCGGATGCGTTGCCCACAGGATCCTCAGCCTTCAAAATGGCCCGTTCTACGTCCATCTGGTGAAACTTTTCGTCTGTATCCAAATCGAGGTCCTCTAAATCGATACCTTCAACATCCAGGTCCAAATAGTCTCTGTCACCTCGTAGCATATTCCACGCCACTTCATGCGCCTGCTGGTTAAGTTGATCCTCAAGCTTCCTTATCGAGGATATCGTGCTAGAGTCCGGATTAGGCATACTACGAAGGTAACGCAACTTGCTCATCAGTGAAGAGCATTCAGGGTCGTTGATTAAATTGAGAAGTTCCTTTGGTATTCCAGCCGGTGCATCATCTACGGCACACAAGTCCTGTTCGATTTGTTCCAAGGCAAGCTCGCGAGCTCGTTTGGAAAGCTGGCCCTCAATAAATGCAATTTTATCTGCATTTGCAACAGGATCTTGCTGTCTTAGAATGGCTAATTGAGTCTCCAGCTCTTGGAAACGAGGGTCCTCATCGAGTGGAAGAATGTTTAATGGGACTCCCTCCGGATTTGGATCCAGAAACGCACGCCCTTTGCTAATAACATCTTCTGCCAACTCGTCTGCCCGCTGATTCATTTGAGCGATAACCCGAGCCATTTTCTCGTCCGACACCCCATTATGACGGAGCGCAATAAGTTGCTTCTCTAGCTGCTTGAACTGAGGGTCGGTGTCCAAGGGAAGCGCTGAGAGCGGGATGCCGCGAGGATTCTGTTCAAGACTTGTAAGCGCGGAAGCGCGTAACTCGGAGGCCAATTCACAAGCGCGCTGAGACAACTTTTCCCTGTACATTTTCTCCTTCTCGGTATCGCCAGATGCCTGAGCCTCTCGGAGTCCCTCCTCTAATTTCTGGAACGTGGGGTCGGAGTCAAGCGGAAGATATTCGAGCGGGACGCCCACCTTGGACTGATCAATCGACGATCGCAGATCCTGCTTAATCCTTGAGGCCATTTCATGTACACGTGCATTCATACGTTTTTCTAAGTCTGCGATTTTAGCTTCATCCCTATTGGGTGAGGACTTCTCAATTATTAAGCGCTGTTCGAGTTCTCTGAATACAGCATCGTCGTTAATAGGAATTTGACTCAGTGGAATACCCTCAGGCTCTTGATCAAGAAATGTTCTCTCATTACCAAGCCTCTCCGCCATAAGCTCCTCAACGCGATTACGAATACGTTTCTCAATACCCTCGAGCTCATCCTTACGTGATGGATCAGAAAGTATTTGCGCACGTTCAACCTCCAATCGGCAAATTTCTTCATCGTTGTCTAGATGCAGCACATTCGTCGGGATACCACCAATCGAAGTCGGTAGGTAGGAATCACGATCTTTCACGTTAGCATCACGTGCCAAAAGTGCAGCTCGTGCCTCTAGACATTCTATGAGACGCTCAATTTCCTCTTCCGAAGCCTCTGGATCATTAATTAGCTTCAAAAGCTTCATTTCCATTTGTAGAAACTCATCATCCTGGTCCAGAGGAATCATGTCAAGAGTGCGTCCTTCATATGATGGAGCAAGATATTTGGATCGCTCAGCCTTCCTATACGAGTTCATTATAGCCTCAGCGTCTTCTGCCATTTCAGCTTGTAGCCTAGCAATGCTGGCTTTATTCCGTTCGGGGTCCTTCTTTAGCTCTCGCAATTTCGCCTCTTTTTCAGCAAATGAAGGACTCTCATTCAGAAGATTTTTGATAAGCAGCGGATCAATATTATAGGAGTCAAGAAAGCCTCGTTCATCATTTAGTGCCCGATCAGCTAGTTCATTGGCACGCGCGCGCATCGCTACCTCGAGCTTTGAAATCAAAGAATCGGCATTTGGGTCTTCATTCTCTTGTGATCGTAACTTCAGACGACGTATCTCCATGTCATGAAACTCTTCATCGCTATCAAAAGGAATCAATTCATTATTGACCAACGCCTCGTCCAAGAACATAGCACGTTCCCGTTGCTTCAGATCACCGGCAAGTTTCTCAACATAATTGTTCAACTGATCTTGCATCTGTTTAATGTCGTGATTATTGCGATTGGGAAGTGCACAGAGCTTACGAAGCTTGTTTTCCATCCGGCAGAATTCCTCATCTGAGTTCAATGGCAGTAGCTCGAGTGGAATCGAGTTTGGTTGAGGGTTAAGATAAGTCCGCTCCCGTTCATGAGTCTGTTCCGCAATCTGATGAGCACGATCATTTAGCCACTTTTCGATTGCAGCTAAGGAGCTAGCATTCTTTTCAGGGTCGCACATCAGTATGGCACGCTTCTTCAGTTCTTCCATGAAACTTTCATCTGAGGAGAGGGGTAAGTCGTCCCTCGGGATGCCTTCAATCGTAGATGGCAAAAAGTCTATATTCAAAGTCTCCTTGTAGGTACCCGCAAGAGTTTCCGCAAGTGAGCGCAATTTTTCTTCAAGTTCCGAAACTAAGGAAGCGTTTCGTGGATCCTTGTTGAGTTCATATCTCTTTCGCTCCAGTTCCATGTACTCCTCATTAGCATTCAAAACAGGATTCAGTTCCACCAAGTCCAGTCCGTGCAAATATACTGATCGATCCTTCCCGATAATCGCTTTTGCAACTTCGTGACAGCGTTGGTTGAGAGCCTCCTTCATCGCCCTAATTTCTTCGGGGCTCGTGTTAGGGTCCTCAAGTAGGTGTTTAAGCTTGGAAAGTTTCTCCTGGAATTCTGCGTCCTCAGCGAGATTAAGTAGGCCAAACATCAGACCCTCGGGCTCGCTATCACAGAAGCTCATGTCCAACTCGCGTAGCTCGGGGGCATCCGCGGGGGTGGCTGTTATACGCACGCGGGCCGAATCGATGCCAACCGCCTCAAAATCGCAAGGAACCGGCCCTGGGGCGTGAGAGCAGAAAATAACAACAGCATATCGACCGGGATGAGGCAAACGGTGCACAACGCTCATTTCGGTATAGCACATGGTAATCAAGGTCCCTTTGAGATGTTGGTCCTGTTCGTCGTAAAGGTTTAGGTTCAGATAGTTATCAGACAGAACATACTCCTCGTTCGAGTCTGCCGCCTTCGGTTGCTTAATGAGAATGTGTATGTCGGTAGGCTCATCAACAAGGAAATCGACACGACGATCATTTTGGTGATACACAGTAACGTTCGCCAGGGCAGGCGAATTTCGAGCTACATTGAGTTTCAGTCGAGTTATTCTCAGATTTCTTTCATCATTTTCATTTAAATACCAGTACGACAACAAAAATTTGCTTTTATCATGGTACATGCAGCTGGGAACAAGGTAACAGAGAGAGAGTGGTGGAATGGTGATGAGGTCGTTCACCTCTCGATCGCAAAAGAACAGTCCTCTGTGTGTGATATCATGGCTATCTAACGTTACCAGGTACGTTGGAATTTCACTAGAAGCAGGGTACGCATGTGCTAAAGAAAACCCTACTTGGGGGTAATTCAATGCTTTGTCAGGAGCCTTGTGAAGTAGGTGGCGTTGATCAGGAAGGCAAACCATTGACACCAACTGGACTGGTTTCTCAGAAATATTGCGGACTACATAAAGAGGGTTAGTTCGCCACGTGGTCAAGTTGGGATTACCGCCATTGGTTCCGTCACCCCACTCACTGTTGAAACTATAGCGTGGTTGAACTAAACCCTCAACAATGCATTGCTGAAGCGCTACGAAGGTATCCACAAAAACATTAGCAGGCATATAGAAGATTCCAGTCGTACCTAGACGACACATACGTTGCACTGAGCTTGTCCAGGCAGGGTCTTCAGAACTCATAGGCCCAATATAAACCGACTCCTTGAAGGGATTATAAAGTTCAATGAGCAGTTCACTCATCTCACAATCGGAGTCCGAAGTAGTTAGGATAACATCAAGAATGGCATACGACTGTGAAGCGAAAAGACCATATTGTTCAATCGCACATAACCCAGCAGTCACCGTTTTCGAGAGTTCAGAACGCACGGAAAGCCAGAACTTCGGTGTTCGAACATTAACAGGGGGGGAGAAAAGGGAGTTGCTAACGGTGTCAGCAGACATTGGTGTGTACATGACTGGCTGACCAGAGAAGTCGTGGAGTACCTCCTGCTGCGTGCACCCCTCGAGGTTGCTGTACGACGTGTAGAACTTTGCGTAGGCCTTCTCCAGAAGCAGCGGCCACCAGTGCCGCGTTGGCGAGCGGCAGTAGAGCGTAACGCCGTCTACGATCGGGATACGGTCGTCGATCTCTACCTTCACCCATTGGCCGTAGCGGTGGAACTGAAACGTATACCGGCCATCCCGCCTCGGGCGACGTGTAATAAAGCAGTTTCGGATCACCTCAGGGTGGTGCTCCACAAGTGCCGCAAAGGCCGTCAGGCAGCAGCACTCAAAGTGCTCCCCCTGCTGGAACTGATCACGGCTCAGCGTATCGGGGAGGAGAGGCTGGTTCTTGCCCTCAGGGTATAAGTCCCCGATGTGCACCCAAGGCTCGCTTGTGATGTCATTCTGCATCATAAACCGCCGATCCTCGAAGGGGGTGTTGCTATCCGATGTTTCAGTCACACGACTCAGTGGCAAGATGATCGGGGAAAAATCAACAGGATTAAGGCTAACCGCACCCTCACCGCAACCCTCTTCAATGGCTTCATCCTCGTCGTCAAACATGATAGCGTTCTCAGGTGTGTCGACTATTCGGACATTGGACTCATGGGAACCAACAATGGAAATGCGGGCGGGGACAGTTTCTTTGGCACGTGGGCAAGTTAGTAAAATGGCATAGCGTCCACTCCGAGGCAAATGGTGAATGATACTCGTCTCACGATAATTCGTTGCTGCATGTACTCCACCAATCCGGCGATCTCGATCATCGTACAAATACATGCCCATATAGTCCTCGGTCATGGAATTGCTTCCTGTCTTAGGGTTCACGTATGACTTCGTCTGGGACAAGAGGATGTGAATGTCGGTCTCTTGGTCTACATAAAAGTCCACACGATCCTTCTCTTTCGGTTGTAGTTGCACATTTTTTCGTGCATTTTCGCTCCAATCAATATCTGGTATGTCTAGTCTTTCAATGGCCAATTCATTAAAGTCCACGATGCCCATGTTGTGCACCGTTAGCCAGAACTCCGACTCCACCCCCTTACGCATCGCTGACGGTACCAAGTAACATATGGAATACGAGGGAACGGTAATTGCACCAGACATTTCACGTGAATTGAGAAAAAGACTTTTAAAGATGGGCTGATGATTGTTGCTGGTAATATAAAAAGTTGGGAACGGTTCAGAAAAAGTCGGGCGAAGAAATACAAAGCCACACTGCACATAAAGGGCTCCGTTCTCCGGATCCATTGTGCGACGCTGATCATCCTGCTTGATTGAAATCACAAGCTCCGCATCATTCGAACCTAAGTTTCGAATCAAATAGAGTGGATTTTTACGCCACGTCACACTTGTCGGATTTCCGCCGGCCGTCTCACCACGCCATTCGTCACGGAAATACATTGCCTGTGGTTCCACCATCATATAACAGAGTTGAAAAGACATGCATACTTTCAAAAAAAGGGTCAGTGGTAAGAAAATCAAGCTACGATCACCCACCCCATACATATCAATCAGCTCTGGTGTCCAGGTGACGTCGCTCGGGTTCAATGGGCCTGTATATTCATCCGTTTCAAATGGGTTGTAAACTTGAATAAATAGATCCTCTAAGGAAATAGAGTTGCCGGATTCAAGTGAAAAGACGCCAAGAATTGCGTACACTTGATCCTTTTGCATTCCCAGATCCTCAGCAGCCGAATTTGTTATCAGCGAGGCAACGTATTCTCCCTGAGAGAGAGAATATCCTATACCAATCCAGTAAAAGGCACTCTCGATATCAACACCAATAGATTTGGCGAGCTTCGAATTCACGGGGACATTAAGTACGGGGTTGCCTGTCAAGTCATGGTAAACCTCCTGCAGCGTGCACCCCTCAATGTTGCTGTACGACGTGTAGAACTTCGCGTAGGCCTTCTCCAGAAGCAGCGGCCACCAGTGCTCCGTCGGCGAGCGGCAGTAGAGCGTGTCCCCATCCTCCATTGGGATGCGGTCGTCAATCTCCACCTGCTCCCACGCATTACCCCGGAAGAACTGAAACGCATACCGGCCATCCCGCCGCACATCCTTCGTAATAAAGCAGTTTCGAATCACATCGGGATGGTGACTCACCAGCGTTGACAGAGCAGAAAGCATGAAGCACTCGTAGTGATTGCCCTGGGAAAACTGCTCACGTGAGAAAGTCTCAGGAAGCAGGGGTTGATTGACGCCGGAGGGATAGAGCTCTTTAATGGAGATCCATTCCTCTGAAATTTGACCGTTGTCATTATTGAATACTTCATCTTCAAAGGCAATATCGCTATCAGGAGGTTCCATTTTAGAGAATATTATAGACAATTGTTTAATGAAATAGTAGCTTTTGACGGTTTCAACACCCAGTTATATCTTTAAACGATGTGCGTCTACGTGCCTAAAAACAAGATATGACAGAAAACGATGTATTTTAAAAAGTCAAAAACACTATTTAAAAATGTTCAAAAAGAATGTAATACTTGCTCTTTTCCTTCTATGCCTTTCTAAATCAAAGTTAAAAAGAAGAAAATAGTTTCAAATGCCCTTTAGTCCTTGACTTCACATGTATTAAGAAAATTGAACATTAAAAATGGTGCATATTTTTTTGTATGAACACACGAAAATCACTTTCTAAGAAAGGCTTGTGGTGAAACATCTTGTCTCACCAAAACTGATTTAGTATATTGTTACTCATTATTGCTTAATGTCATACAGCAAGGATTTTAAATGGAAATGTATCCTATAGAAAAATACATTATTATTTTTTATGGTTACCTTTTCAGGTTGAGAATTAAATATCTCACTACTTTACTTTATATGGGCTAGATGTACTTGAGTATTTTGCAAATGCTTTCTGCAAGACTCTTGTTATGGGAAAGCATTGAAGCTCTTCATTTTAACCTGAGAATAATCGGAAAAAATGTAAAAAATGAAATTTTTACTCTTAAAAAGAGGCAGAATATGAACCAAAAGTATATCGATATACAAAACCAATATAATGGCAAAAAAAATTACAATCCCCTTTATTGTCATATATAGAATGAAAGCTAAAACGAAAGAAAGGATAACACGTTGTAAAGATGGTAAATAAATTAATGTGTGGATATTGTGGATCAAAATAAATAGCAATTAATCATAATTTGATATTCTAATTGAAGAAAAATTATTCCTATTCAATCATCCGGATATTAACTCAAATAAGTTGACGGCTTCCCTCCCAAAACGATGACGCAAAAAAAAAAAAGTGTAAAAATATCAAATCGTTTCATGATCTGGTGCACGTATTTTTGTATCGAAAAAAAAAGTGTGACAAAAGTTGATCATTCTCTAAAAATCCATCCCCAAGGACATAAAGGGTCAACTTTTGAAAGACTTTATAACAAGCTGTCATTTTGGTCTCTCATGAATATTAGAATGGAAGTATTTGCCAAAATCAATGAAAAAGTCACCTCCCACGGCCTCTCAAGCCTTGCTTATGCTTACTTTATATATTTTTTTCCTGATGTATCTGTGCTCACTCTCCTGTATGATCAGAATGATTACACATGCATAATTCTGAATTCATGATTATTAGTATTTACTTTGTTAAGAGACGTAATTAGCATATATGAGTTAAATTCAATATTACCGTTGAAAAAGCTATTTTTATTAGATAAGAAATTAGATAAAACATACACACATGTTCTATTTCGCTACAAAACAATAAAATCAGAAGTATTCAATAGAACACACACAACTGTTTGTTTCCAACTGCTATTTATATAGATTGGATTTGGAACTAGTTCGAAAAAAATTAACACTGAAAATATCCTCAAATGGAGGAGAATAGACAATATTTGATGAGTAAAAAACCCTTCCAGAAGGTCATTTGAAATTAAATTAACTTCCATATCTTGATGGCACAGAGACGAAATCATTTTGCCAACCATATGAAAAATGTAATTTACTTTTTAAATGTTCCGTTATCAGTCATCCCGTGGAAAAAAATAGAACAAATTCCTTTTTCACATGTCCGTATAGGTTTTTATTCGTATATGTGCGTGTGGAATGTGCATGCGTGAGTTGAGAAATCTCACTTGAATTCACTGCAATATTTTTATAGATGCAAGCAAAATGCACTCTTACAAATATAGAAAGGAATACCCTCGATAAAATCGTATTGACACGCATATCACATGAAAGAAACCGCCTAGATCATTGCGTGATATTTCCAAAACATTACACTCGATAGTGTTTCACAAGAGCAAAAAATAATAATAAAGAATCAATATGTTATCAGTTCCGCTACAAAAAGAATAGAAACTGTTTTCTTTATTGATATTTGTGCTTTTAGATTTTACTCGTATTTATTACCTGTCCATTTTTCTCAGAACGCCCTACGCGCAGAGATGAGTTTCGAAAAACTGGAAAAAATAAGCATTCTAGACGACTGAAATGGAGTCGCGCATCGTCTAGTCATACTCAATAACAAATTAAGATGATGTCAAGTGAAAAGCAAGTAGAGTAGGAAATAAAGGAAGGCATGATGTGATGCCAACCCAAAAAAAAATAGGGTCCTGTAAAGCGTCGAGCGAGTCAATAATGGTAATGTGTGGCGACGCCCATAGAAATGGACAGGATGAAGCAAGGGTTCTAACTGCGCCTCTCCACCTTATTTCCCGTTTTTCCCTCGTCTAAGGTACTACCTAGGGTCATTAAAGTACAGCATTATGAACAGTCATAATACTTCTTTACTTACTGTGAATAGTGCTGTGAATTAGTGGGGCTCTGGCATGTTTCTGTTGGATAGCTGCTGTGTGTACTACTGCCATTGACTTTGCTTAATCTGCGTTCACGACTAACATTGCGCGAGACATTAGATAATGTCAATGACTTCCGGTAACACGGGAAACGACGATTCGCATGCAGACTTAGCCGTCTGCCGTCGAGGGGGATGGGCACAAGTTCGCTATGAACATCCTTAGATGTGTAGATATCCACATCCACGGTGCATGGACCCTCAGTAGTGGAGCCACTGCAATATATGACGAGTGAGTAGCGACCTCCCTGTGGTGCCTTAAACACTACTAACTGCTCTCGCGCGTTCGACGCACCTTTCGTAGTACCAATCTTAATGCCGTACTCATTAAACACAGTCATCTTTAACTCATTTTCACCGATGGTATCGCCGCGTTGAATACTTTTCGGATCTGTCACCTTGTTTTGATGCATCAAAATATGCACATCACAAGCGCTGCTGAGTATAAAATCAACCCGCGTTCCCTCCTCGTCCTCAGGGACCGTAATCAGACAATGCAGCGGGCTGAAGGTGAGCCCTGCATGGCGTAATGGAGTCAACGTTACGTTCGAGAACCCTGGATAGATCGATAACTTAAACCTCCCTGTGGTACCACGATCTTTGGTGAAAGGAACCAAATACCCCACCGAGCTCGCCGGGAGCTCCATCTCCACGCAAACTTCTCTCGAATTCAACAACACGCCTTTCTGAAGGACCCGATGCGTACCGTCCGTGATGAACGGTGTCGGAGGCAGCTTCGCATCAATCGACTGCATCAGCGCGACACCTGAGAAGGGGTATTGGCTGCCACTCGCTTCACTTGCATTTAGCGCCTCCGTGTGCCGCACCTCAACAATTACCTTTGAGGGCTTCAAGGATTTATTCTCAACGAGATAAATCGGATTACGGCGGAACGTGGTGTAGCGAAGCGGCCCCCCGGACGTCTCCGAGGTCCACTCACCCGGAGCGCTCAGGCGATTTCCACAGTTGACCCGGCAGCGCTGGAGACAGGTAAAATTCGCGAGGAAAACGGGCAGCGGTACGTGCATCGCATTCGTCTCGCCCAACGCATCCTCACCCACGTCCGAGGGCGTCAGCTTGTCGAGATAGCAGCTGTACAGCTTCAAGACGACATCGCTCAGCTCCGGCGCGGCCTCGCCCTCCCCTTTTTTGAGAACGACGTCGAGCAGGGGGTAGCTGCAGAGCGCGTGGAAACCGTTGGGGACAGCGTGATTCGACATCGCGACGAAGACGTCGCCGTCAGCGAGGTCCTTCGCCACACGCCGCCAAAACGGAACGGTGGCGTAGCTCCCGGCGTAGGTCTCCGCCGCGAGTTTCGGATCCTCCAGTGAGATGTTCATCACGGGGCGGCCGAGCAGATCACGCAGCGTATCGTGGGAATTGCAGGTGCTGAATTTGGAATAACCCCCGAGGAACTTCGCGTAGGCCTTCTCCAGTAGAAGCGGGTAACCAATGCGGGAAGGCACCTGAAGGAACTTGGGCTCCCCCTTCCGGTTGCACGGCACGCGACCATCAATCTCCACCACCGCCGTGGATCCGTCCGGGTTAAAAAGTGAAACTCGGTAAGGTTGATTTTTCGGATGAAACTTATCAAGAAACAGGCGTGAGATAAGAACGGTATGGCGTGCTAACGCAGCAATAAGAGGGGCAAGGAAGCTCGGATCCTCTGGCGCGGAGCACACATCCGATGGGAGCGTTTTCTCAGGAACAATCGCATCGCGCGCCACATCAGGGTAGAGTTCGCAGATGTTAGGCCACTTCTCAGCAACCATACTGTTTGAGGCGTGAAACTCTGAGTCTTGGTAACCCTTCTTTATCTTCGCCAACTCAACAATGCGCTTATTCATGCGTTCTTCAAGCTTTCGAATTGCATTGGCATTCGTGTTCGGGTCCTTTTTAAGCCTACGGCGGTCAACCTCCATTGCACGAAACTCCACATCGTCGTTCAGAGGCAAGGAATCCAACGGGACCCCTTCCGGCTTTTGATCTAAATAGGTACGTTCCTGTTTAAGAAATTCAGCAGCAACACGCTTAGCGGCTTCATTAAGTTCATTTATCAGCCTATCAGCGAGAGCTTTTTCCTTAGGATCCCTCTTTGCTTTGGTGTAGGCCTGTTCTAACCTACAGAACTCTGGATCGTTTGATAAATTCAAATCCGCTAAAGGTACCCCTAGTGGCTCCGGATTCAAATAAACCAGTCCATCCATTATATGGCGCTTAGCTAGCATATCTACTCGCTGTATCATCTCCCGCTTCAGCTCGTTGATCACAGAGGCCTTCTTACCAGGATCTTTCTTGATTTTTCGCAATTTCTGCTCCATTTCACGAAACGGTTTGTCATTGTCCAACGGGAGTTCCCGCAGTGGGACACCCTGTGGGTCCTGCGGCAAGAAGGCCCGTTCCTCATCAAGTAAGACTCGCGCCAGCTCACGGGCACGATCATTTAGCTGCTTTTCCAAGCCAGAAATCGTCTTTGGATCTACATAAGCATCCTTCACGAGCGTTCGGCGTTGATTTTCCATTGATCTGAAGATTGAATCAGAATTGAGTGGTAGATTCGCCAAAGGAACGCCAAGCGGATCGGGATCTAGGAACACTCGCTCTCGGTTAAGCTGCTCTTGTGCGAGCACATTGACGCGATCATGCATGCGCTCCATGAGATCCTCAATAGCAACCTTGTTCTTCACCGGCTGCTTCTTCAACGCCCGCAGCTCCTTCCCCATTTCTAGGAAGTCCCGGTCCGTGTTTAGCGGCAAGCAGGAGAGTGGGATGCCACTTGGATTCTGATCCAGGAAGGCCCGCTCCTTGGTCACAAATTCTTCAGCTATCTCAAGAACTCGTCTCTCGATCTCACCCCGAAGTTTTGGGAGGATATCCATGTTGGGCCTTGTATCTCTATTCAGATCGCGCCGCTTCCGCTCCAACGCATTTAAAACGGGATCGTAATTTAAGGGCAATTCCTCAAGAGGTACACCGAGAGGTGTCTGATCCTGCATCGCCCTCTCCTTCCGCAGTAACTCCCTGGCAAGCTCATCGGCGCGTCTACGAAGATCATCCTGTTGTTGAAAAATAGCATCTGGATTCGCCACGGCGTCTTTCTTCATCCGAAGCAGCACATTCTCCATCTCACGGAAGATGGGATCCCGGTTGAGTGGGAGATCAGCAATGGGCACGTTCTGCGGATTGGGGTCGAGGTACTCACGGTTGCAGTTTAGGTATTCCTGTGCCAGCTCATAAGCGCGGTCATTCATTTGGTCCTCCAGTTTGCGCAAAGCCTCAGGGTGACGTCGATCGATGTTCTTGAGAGCCTGACGCTGTTTGGCCAGCTCGTTGAAACGGGGGTCGCTCCGAAGAGGAAGAGATGACAAGGATACTCCCAGTGGTGCGGGGTTAAGGAAGCTCTGATCCTTTGCCAACTCTTTCCTTGCCAGCTCATGTGCACGGTCGTTCATGCGCTTTTCAAGCTTTGTGAGCTTCTTCAAGTCCGGACTCGGCTGCTTCTTTAGATTATAGCGCGCAATTTCCGCTTCTTTGAACTCAGGGTCAAAATCAAGCGGGATCTGGCTAAGGGACAAACCCTCCGGCTCCTGGTCCAAAGTCTCACGCATCTTGGCAAACTCCTCCTTTACCAAATAGTTCGCGCGATCAATCATCCTGTCTTCCAGATCCCGAATGATATTCTCTTTCCGTTTGGCAAATTGCTGGTTGTTGAGGTAGCGGCGCCGCTCTGCCTCGAGTGCAATAAATTCCTTGTCGTCATCCAACGGCAGATCATCTACAGACATGCCTTCAATGGCCTTCTCAAGGAAGGCTCGCTCAGCACTAATCAGATCATTTGCAACCTCCAGAGCGACCGCATGCATTTCTTTCTCAAGAGATCGGACCTTATCTAACTCTTTGCCCTCCTTTAATGCGGCACGGCGCTGTTTAGCCAAGCTGCTGAATTTCGCATTTGCATGCAGGTTCAGGAGTTCCCTTGCTATGCCGCGGTACTTCACCTCCGGCAGGGAAGCAAGATCACTTAATACGATTCCCTTGGCCAGCTCATGCAGCCAGTGTTGCATCTTTTCCTGAGTTTCTTTAATTGCCACTCCATTATGGCGAGGATCCTTCTTGAGAACCCGAAGGTAGTCCTCCATACGCAGGAAATTGAGGTCCGAGTCAAGCGGTATATCCTCAATAGAAATGCATTCCGGAGCCCGATCCAGGAAGGCTCGATCTCTCGTTATCTGCTCTCTTGCTAGCTCGTGGGCACGTTTGTTGAGGGCGACTTTCAATTCGGAAACTTCATCCGCATTGTCTAACGCCCCTCCTATCCTATGTAGGGTTAATTTCACCTCCATATTGTGGTAAATCGGATCACTATCCAAAGGTAGCTCGCTAATGGGAAGGCCTTCTGGTGTAGGGTCTAAATACTGGTCACGTTTCCCCTTAAGTATCATCTCACCCAACTCATCCGCGCGATCTTGCATTAGGCATTGAAGCTTCTCAATCGCAGCTGCATTTCGACGAGGATTTTGCTTGAGCCGACGGAGTTGTTGTTCCATTTTTTTGAATGCAATATCGGTTTCAAAGGGCAAGTATTCCTTAGGGATATCATGCGAGGTCTTATTGAGGAAAGCACGATCCGCATTTTTCCCCTCGATAACTAGCTCGCGCACCCGTTTCCTCAGTTGTTCTTCGACATTAGAAATAGCATCCGCGTTCTCCTGTGGGTTCTCCCTCAACTTCGCACATGTCGCCTCGAGCTTTCGGAAGCGTTCGTCCGAATCAATAGGGATGAACATAATGGGCACCCCATCCACCTCCGGGTCCAGGTAGCCGCGATCGCCCTGGATCTTTTCCCGTGCTAACTCGCAGACGCGGTTGAGCATCTGCCCCTTCAGATGGGCGATCTTTTCTTCGTCCTGAGGGGGGTGGCTATGGAGAAGGAGAAGTAGCTTTTGCTCAAGTTCTGTGAACACCTTGTCGCTGTCCAAAGGGAGTTGAGTGAGCGCGACGCCCTCCTGATGCGTTCCTAGGAACTGACGCACCTCGTCAATCTTCTGTCGTGTCAAGCTGTCGACGCAGGCGTTCATCTTCGCGTGAAGATCCTTGATTTTGGGTGCGTTCAATGAAACGTTGTACTTGAGTTTACGCAACTCCGATACGCAGGCGCTGAACTCAGGGTTGCTATGCAAGTCGAGCGATTCTATCGGGATGCCATGTGAGATCGGATCCAAACCCTCCAAGTCCTCACGCAGCTGTTTCAGGGCCAATTCATGCACACGGTTGTTGAGGCGATTCTCGAGACTCGCGATTTGCTCGGCATTTTTTTGCGGATCCTGTGCCTTGAGCTTCGCGCGCTCCACCTCCATCTTGTGAAATTCCGCATCTTCATCTAAAGGAAGCTCACTAATTGGGATATTACAGTGAAAAGGAGCTATATAGTCCCGGTGTCTTAACAGGGACTCCTTCGCCAGCTCATACGCACGATTTCTCAAAGAATGTTCGAGATTCGAAATTTGAATACCATGCATCCGGGGACCCTCCGCCTTGAGCTTCGCACGTTCCACCTCCAAATTGTGAAACTCAGGATCGGTATCCAAAGGCAGAAGAAACAGAGGTGTTCCCCTTGGATTACTCTCCAAAAATGACGCCCGGTCTCCAACGAGTAATTCCTTTGCCAACTCTACCAGGCGTTCATTCAGAAGATTCACGATATTGGAGTCATCCGAAGAATTTGCATCCTGAGCAAGACTGCGGCGTTGGTGCGCCAATGTGTTGAAAAGCTCATCGTTATGTGGGTTCAAAATCTTAACAGGCACACCAAATGGCATGTCTTGAAGCCCCACTAAGTCATCCTCCAGAATTTTGTTGGCTAATTCGTGTGCACGCTCATTAAGACGCCCTTGAAGGTCGGCAATCTTGGCATGATCTTGATGCGCCCCCTTTAGCTTCAGTATCGCTCGCTCCACCTCCATCTGATGATATGACGGATCGCTATCAAGAGGGATAGTTGTGAGGTCCACGCCCTTGGGGCTTGAATCTAAATAAATTCGGCGATCGCCACGAAGTGCAGCATCGGCAAGTTCATGAACCCGATTCTTCAAGCCTTCCTCTAGGGTTTTGATTCGCTGCGGATAGGCGTCTGGATCCTTCTGATTCAGCTCACGGAGGGTATTCATTACACGCACAAAGTCCGAATCATTATAGGGTTTAAGCAATACAACAGGGAGGTCTTCGGCATATTCTTCCATAAAGCGAAGTTCATCCTCTATCTGACACTGTGCAAGTTGCTCCGCACGATCGTTCAGCTGAACTTCCAGTTCGTAGATCTCTGCAGAGTTCTTGATTGGATCTTTCAGTTTAAGAGTTAGGCGTTGGGCCTCGAGATCGGCAAATACACGATCTGTATCGAGCGGCAGTGCGGAAATCGGCACTCCTTTTGGGTTATGATACAAATGGACGCGCTCGGTCCGCAGGAGTTCCTTTGCGAATTCATTTACACGTGCATTCAAGGACTTCTCTAGCTTCGCGATGGCATCCTTGTTACCGATCGGGTCGTTTTTGATGAGGTTTAGTCGTTCGTTCTCAAGGGATTTAAACTCGGTGTCCTGATCAAGTGTTAAGAGGTTCAGCGGGATTCCTTGGGGGTGGGGGTTCAGGTAACGCGCACGATCCTCGGCAAGGTAGGTCGTGGCAAGATTGTTCAGCAAGGTATTGAGCGAAGTCTGTACATTCTCGAGGCGAAGGCTGCTGCGATGCGAGTAGTTCTTCTTCAGACGCCGAAGTTCGATTAACAGCGAGGCAAATTCCTCATTGTCATGAGGATGCAGCAATTCTGCGGGTACACCATTCGGGCACCTGTTAATCATACTCAAATCTCTGCGTTTCTGTTCTTCGACGAGCTCATGAAGACGCTCATTGAGCTTCTCTTCTAACTTACCAATTTTGCCTGCATTTGCTGTGGCGTCCTCTGCCTTAAGCACAACCCTCTGAACCTCAAGGTTGTGAAACATTGAATCTTCCGAGAGAGGGAGTATGTCAATCGACACCACAGAAGGCGTGGGATCCAGAAAGCTACGGCTGCTTTTTATGGCTTGATCCGCCATTTCGATGATCAGGTCGTTCATCTTCTCCTCCACCTCCTTCAACTTGGACTTGCTGTAATGTGGGTCTCGACGGAGCTCACGCGCCCAGAGCGCGAGTTGGGTAAACTCGACGCTTTCATGTGGCTTAATATACTCGATCGGAATGCCTCTTGGGGTCTGATCGAGGTTCTTGAGATCCTCCACGATGACCTCCTTCGCGAGTTCGTGCGCCCGCTGCTTGAGGCGTTCCTCCAGGTCCTCGATCTTAGCTACATTCGCGGTAGGGTGACTAAGCTTCAGCCGTGCTCGCTCAACCTCCAAGCCGTGGTAAACGGGGTCCGTATCGAGCGGGAGGTATTCAGGCATTACACCGCCGGAATGGGCGTCGAGGTAGATCAGGCGATCCCCCTGTAGGGCGATCTGTGCAAGCTCGTCGACCCGATCCACCAGCTTCTTCCGCAGCTCCTCTGCCGTCTTGGAACTCCACGCGCTTCGTTTGGCACGGCGAAGTTCGGGAAGAATTCGAGCGATCTTTAGATCCTCGCGTGGATTCAACATTTTGAGAGGTATATCGTACGGGTTGCTATCAATCCCATCAAAGTCGTGGTCTAGAATACTTTGCGCTAACTCGCACACACGACTATTCATTTGGTCCTCAAGTTCACGAATCTTCTGCATGTTATGACGGGGATCCGTGGCTTTGAGCTCGGTACGTTTATTCCGTAACTTGATAAACTCAACATCCGATTCAAACGGTACATCTTCGATACTGAGGCCAGCCACCTCTTTTTTGAGAAACCATAGGTCGCCCTCTTTTTGTTCTCGGGTAAGCTCCTCCAGGCGGGCATCGAGCTCCGGCAGGAGCTTCTTGGCCTCGTTTGACTTGCCCTCACTTTCGAGCACCCGCATTTGGTTCATGAGTTGCGCAAAGATGGGGTCTTGGTGTGGGCGCAGAGAGGCCGTGTCGATGCCGTCGTACTGGGGCTCAAACAACGCGAGTTCCGCCTTTATCTTCCGA
>AIHY01000352.1:0-14552 GCA_000331125.1 Phytomonas serpens 9T
CGCAACCGCCAAGGAGCCCAAAAAGTCCGTCCTGAAGCAGCGAAGCGGCAGCACGGCGAAGGGGCTCGCCCGGGGCCCCGAGAGGGCCGTCCGCGCGACGCCCACGGCGGCCTTCACGCGCAGCGCGACGGCGTCAGGCGCCCACCCACGCGCCCTCGTCCGCGCCACCCCCCCGCCAACGCCGAGCAGCAGCGGCGAGTCGGCCTCCCGCGGGGGCTCCGACGGCTCCGGCGCCGGTCTCGACCCCCGTCTCACCGAGGCGGTCGTCCTGACGTGCGAGCATCGCTTTGCCTCCCCCGTCTCCCGGCCCCCACCGGTCGGGCTGCAACGCGGCGGCAACCCCGCCGGCGACGCCGCGCTCTCCCACTGGATCTCGTCGTCGAGCTTTCACCGAAGCCACACGGCGAACGACCGGCTTGGTGGGGGGCGGGACCACGGCGATGGGGGGCGCCGACGGGACAGCAGCGGGGCCAGCCGAGGACCCTACACACGCACGCTGAGTGGGTATCGTCATGTCTGACGAGGCATGATCGCAGGCGCGCGACCATACTCGAAGAAACCATCCCAACTCTGGAACTGATGACTTAAAATGCGTGTTTGGTTTTTTTTTCTAGATATTAATGTAGAGTAGTGTATACGATTATCTATGTACGTGCCTAAATGCACATACAGCTCACCTTCCATCCCCTTTTATTTGTATTTTCAATTCATATAGAAATTTAATTTCATGGGGTTCCTACCCTACTCATTGTACAAGGGCCCATTCTGAGTCCTATTGTTGTTTGTCTGTATGATTCTTTTTTCTTTATTACGCTTACTACAGTTATTGTCTGCCAAGCGTGGAAAGTTAAACTACGTGTGAAGACATCTTGCTCGATGTAAGGATGCCAAAAAAAGTACATTAACGCTTTATGCACAGGCACCTCGAGCTTCAACATGTGGTGTGTCCTAGTCATTTCAACAGGTACAGAAATGTCGTGCCACGTCATCAGATCGCCTTGCAATCTCTTTAGTTCTTTCTATTTTACTATAAGATAAAAATTTACTGATCTTCCGGATAATTTTTTAAAGGATTCAAAAATCATATTTCTCAACGCTCTCCCTGTGTACAACAATATAGATATTAAGACTAATCTTCAGACAGAATGATGGACCAAGACTTTATGCAGCAAGAACCATGCGGGCGTATTGAGCTCATCATTGGTCCAATGTTCTCTGGTAAGACCAGCATGCTTATGAACCGTGTTAAGCGCGAGATTCATGCACTGCGAACCTGCTTTGTCATTAAATATGCCCGAGAAACTCGCTACGATGTGGAAAATGTTGCATCTCATGATCAAGTTAAATTTCGTGCTCAAATGGCGGTTAATTGCCTCAAGGAAGTAGGTGACGCGTGGAAGTCTTATGATGTCATTGCCGTGGACGAGGGGCAGTTTTTTCCTGATATAGTTCCCTTCTGCAATACTGCGGCAGATGCTGGCAAGATCGTCCTGGTCTCTGCCCTGGATGCAGACTACCGTCGCCAGCCGTTTGGGAAGGTGTGCGATCTGGTCGCTGTCTCCGAGTCTGTTACAAAACTTTCCGCAGTGTGTGTAATGTGCCGTAAAAACTCGGCCTCCTTCTCACGACGCACCGCGGAGGCAGAGGAGCAAGAGCTCATTGGTGGGATTGATATGTACGTCGCGACATGCCGCCGATGCTTCAACCTGAAGACAGGGCCATCCGAGGAAGCTATGAAGCAGGTATATAAAGCGATCGAGAATGTTCGGGAGGCGTGTCTTGGGTCCGCGGTGGACTCCGCTCAATGCGGGACGCCCATATCTAAAGAATACCAAGAATCCATGGGAGAGACGGGGTCCTCTCTATGCACCATGGAATCCATGCTCTCCAGCCCAGGCGAAGGCATTGTATCAAAGATGAACGTCGATAAAATTAAGGTGGAGCGTGAAAATACTGTTATCAACGAAAATTTCTTCATTTTTGGTCCCGATCCCAAATAAAGGTGATGGGCTCGATACGACCAAGGGTTATAATAAAGTGTGCATACTGGTGTAGAGGTTTGCACAAAATTATTTAAATATATATAGTATAGATTATTTTTCTAGTTTTATTCTTCTTTACACACTCATGCACTTGCCTGGCATGCGCTAATGATTTAAAAATACACACAATAAAGCAGGAAGGCTTTATTGCGTACATATAGACATTACAAGTTCTTTTTCTCATTTACGGTACTTACAAGAACAATAGAATTAACCGGAGCTTTTTACTATGTTGAAGTGAGTAGTTAAGCATACGTCTATATATTTTCAAAATTGTTTCTAAACGAGAAAATATTGCTCTTTCCAGACCGAAGCATAAACAAAGTTAATTTCTCCTCTAAATTTGTGATTGCTTTACCTGCATTTTGTGAGGAAAAGGAACTTTTACGCTTGCTTTTTCGCGAGATTTTGAGGAAAAAGGGGATCGCTGATATGAAGAAATCAGGACGCCTGAGCACTACCATTATTTCATGAATAAAGGAATACAAGAGTGCTTTTTGGTAAAGGCAGTGCTTCTCAGAGCAAACTGTATCCCTGATCCTGTGTATTCAAATGGGGATATTTTCAGGGAATTGGAACATTTGCATTTGCATTTCGTATGATTGACTATACTACAGTATATGCTATGTGAAAAAAACGTACAAAAAAAATATTTTCTTGTTCACATAGATGATTATAATAAGCATGAACTTGTGACAACCTTTTGTTTGACACTTTCCTAGTAATAGGACTGGCAGTCAAAAAAAGAAACATTTTCCCAATTTATGACTACTAAGCGACCTCAAATAATTTTAAATTATTTGGTAGCAGGTAGCATCATAGAATCTTTTAACGGCAAGGGCATATCAAATAGTTTTTGACTCTTCCACTTTATTGACTATTATGACTCCAAACATAACCTTTTCCTTCTCCCCTAAAAAAGAATGCCTTTTCTCAAATGATTCACAACTGATAGAAAAGTGTGCTGAATCTGATAATAAAGATTGTCAAGAGTTTTTTATATATTCCTGCTAGTATTATCACACAAAAAGTTCTTATAAGTGAATGCTTCGCTTTACTTCTTCATTTTTATCTAATACATCATTCCGAAAGCGGTCCAAGCCACTCCCAGTTAAACATGCTATGCAGTCAATGCAATCTGCTGCATCTAGCGATACAGCAGAAAAGGCATTAAATACGCAAATTAGCTCCTCAAATAGTGGTGATGCTGCTCCTACGAAAAGAAGCGCGCTCTTTGTCAGTGAACAGCAACTACCACGTAGCGAACAAGTGTCTGGAACAAATTCTAGTAGTAGCATTGACCGTGATAGTAGCACTGGTAGCATATTGCACCTCCGTGAAGAGCACCGTATCCTAAAGGACGAACTGCAATCCACCCGGCATCAGCTTCTTCAGGCACAGGTTCGCTTAGCTCAAATGGAGCATCAGCCGCTTTCTCAGTTCTACACTGCTGCGTTAGATCAACTTTCACGACTGGATCGTGAGGCCCATGAGGAGGCGACTGCGATACGTTATACTGCTATGGCCCTCCAGGCCAGTCACGATCGCCTGGAGGTGGAGCTACGTCGAGTGTTGGGAATAGGCCTGACCGAAGGGGAAATTGATACGGCCGCTATCGAAGCTGCAACGCGGCATTACATCCGATCCAACATAGGCTTTCGTGTTGAGCACGTCAGTAAGGAGCCGGCCGCGCTGACGGCAGCCTCCAAGGTATCGGAGAGCACTGTCGAACACGATGGCATCGAGGAAAGCTATACAAGTATATCTGATTCGATCAAACACAATGAAAATTAACTCGTGTGAAGAATTTACGTCTGGGACTAGCAGAGCAGATATATAAACACACCAGAACGAGAAGTGCATATGATGAATTGTTGGGTTCAAGGTTAAGCATTCATAAGTGGCTGAAAGGACGACGAGAAGAATAAATACATTTATGCGGGTGGCTATGCATTGTCTATTAAACACAGTGGCCATAATTTATTAGGGTTTTTTTCATTGTGAGCGAAGCCTTTATGTAGCACCTGGCTACATAGAACTAATACTGATGGGAATTGCAATTCTAAAGAAAAACGCTTTTCTGTATATTTTTGGAGAAGCTCTGCTGAACACCCTAAAACCAAATTAATGCCTTCAGACAGCATCAATTCAATTTTCTTATTACTGAAAAATAACCGTAAATCTCGAAAACAAGGATTCTTTCTTCCCACATAGTTACTCATGGCACTCGATCCGTTTCGAATAAGCAAACCCAAAACAACCTTGAGCAGTGTTCAGGGAAAGATCACCGTTCTATCCGCTGAGGGCGAGCGCATCGGCCAATGGGGAGGGACAGAATGCTTTCTTTCTCGTCAAGCAGGTCTTGGGCCATGCTTAGTCGTCCGCTCCAGCCGTCATCGTCGCGGTCAGGGTACGTTTTTCCAGCTGGCCGGGCTGCGTCAAGTGCTTTCCTCACACGTGCTACAGGGTAAATTAACGCTGGTGCTACCACACGCTCATCAGCGTCTTTGCACAGTCTTCATCAACGCCTCCCCTACAGACATTGAGGAGTTACAGATGATGGCAGGGACCCTGCAGGATCGCTCACGATGGGGGACTTTAGAGAAGAACGTAGCCAACCACACGAGGGGTTCCGCAGCGCGCAGCGGAGGCAGCGGCCAAGGAAGAGGGGCAGGAGTGAGTGGGGGTAAAAAGCATGCTGCCTCTGGCCACCTGCGCGATCCGATGCAAACAGGGCTTGAACGGGAAGATAATGTCAGCACCGAGGACGAGGAGGAAGACGAATACTCAAACGAGGCAAAGGCGCCCATCCCTTCGACAAAGCTTCCCCGAAGCTTAACAGATAGTCCTCGCCCTGCCGATCCACGTTCGGCTCCAGCCCAAGAGTTTCTTACCCCCAAGGAAGTTCCCTCAGGCGCCATTGAGTGGACACCGAGACAGGCTGAGGCGATACGTTTACTTCGTGATGGGTGTAACGTCTTCGTAACGGGTGCTGCGGGGACCGGCAAGACGGCGTGGCTGCAGCGGGTGATTCGGGACGTGCTGTCGCAGGAAGGGACGGTGGTAACAGCCGCAACCGGAATCGCGGCACGAGCTCTTGGAGGCTTTACCATTCACAGCTTTGCTGGTATAGGCCGCGGTGAGGGTACACTCGACAGTGTTTTGCGGAAAGTTAAAAGTAAACCAAGCGCAATGCGATGTTGGCAGGCGTGCAATATTTTGGTCCTAGATGAGGCTGGCATGCTACCGGCTCACGTGTTCAGCTTACTTGACGCCGTTGCCCGAGATGTGCGTCAAGAGCCAAGTAAACCCTTTGGTGGAATCCAGTTGCTGGTCGTAGCTGATTTTCTACAGCTCTCACCAGTAGCACGGGCTGGGGAAGAAGTTCAGCCGGTCTTTGCGAGTGTGGCATGGCAACAGTGTAATTTTCATGGAATTGAATTTATGGAAGATTATCGCCACACTTCAGACGCGCGCTTTGCACGATGCTGCAGAGATGTTCGGAGTGGTCGCTACACATTGGCAGTGGACGACGTGCTCTCAGAGTGTCTGAATCGAGATCTGGGCAGGCGCTGCGGCGTCGAGGCTATTGTGATCCTCCCAGAGAAAAAGGATGTGGATCACTATAACCAGCTTCGTTTGGACGCGTTGGGGAGCGCGCATGCTTGCCATTACGCCAGCGAGGATTACGCTATGGTGCCAGGATCCGATATTAGCTCTGAGATCCCTCTACCAGCCTTATTGTCCCTCAAAATTGGCGCACAGGTAATGCTGCTCACGGCGCTTCCGGAACATCCGTCGTTGGATATCGGTAGGTGTGGCGTCGTGCGCTGCTTTGTGGAGCAGTCGGCCGGTGGGCCGGCTCTGCCCATTGTTGAATTTATCGTTGCCGATCGTTCAGTGGAGGTGTTAGTGCCCTGGATCACGTTGGAGGTCATGAATCCCGACGGGAGCTTGAGTATGGTGCGCAGGCAAGTACCACTAGAGTTAGCCTGGGCCCTTGCCGTGCACCGTGTGCAGGGCATCACACTTCCAATGGTTAAGGTACCACTAGACAGCAATTTCTCCGAGCCTGGACAGCTATATACTGCGATTTCGCGAGTAGAAAAGGCAAAGAATCTTTGCATTACTGTCTTAAATCCTAAGATCATTGTGAATTCAAAACCTGATGTGATAGCATTTTATGAAAAAATTTTACCTTCCGCTGCGGAGGAAGCAATTCGATATAAAGTAGAAATGGAAAAGGACCGTGGCACATTGGAGGCACGTTTGGCGCAGCGTCAGCCCCCACGGTCACGATGGCAACCATATTTGGAGGGAGCATGTCAAAGCGAGTTTGCTAAGAATAATGTTGCCGATGGAAATGATCGATTTGCTCGCGATAACTATCAACCTTTGCAACATTTAGGTAAGAAAATGAGATATGAAAAGGGTTCGCAGGACAAAGGGTCATCTCATCAGGCTGGAATGGAAGAGGACTTGAATTTCTCGACAATCACACGCGGCAACCTAGACGATATGGATGACGATCAAGATCATGGAATGGTAACCAACGCGAATTCTTTTCTGGGTAAGAAAAGAATAAGGTCAGTACATGGCCCAAGCACTAGTCCTGCCGCTACTGTTTTGGACAATAAACAAAACTATGAAAGAAAATCATATTACCTTATGGAAGAAAAAGTAGCAATGGAAAATGACTTAAGCATGCGTGATTGCACCGCAGGAGGACTCGTAGTATCCACCGAGCTGCCACAGCTGACTCAAGAGAGTGAAGCAGTTACAGCGACACAAGGAACCCAAACACTTGAGATTATGAGAAAATTGCTTCTAGAAAATGATGAGTAGAATAAAGCATAGATATATAGACATGCATAGACAAGGGATGTGTTATTCAACACCATTGAAAGAAAAAATAATTCACCACATATGCTACAAATATCGATTGAATGATTTTTTATTATATAACTCTGGTACCTCTTGATTGTACTATCAAGTTTTGATGCTTCGCTTTGCATGATGATTTTTCTGAAATAGCTTTTCCCCTCTAGAATCACGTAGTCAAAGGGTGAATAAAGAATAAAACGAGGCCCCCATAAAAGGTAAAAAAATAAGGACACGATAGGCAATCATGCCGCAAGACAAACGTCTCATCGTGACTAAGGCCGTCCTCTACAAACTACGCCGTCTTTGCAATGACAACAGCGACGAAGCCGCGCAGGTCGGTATCTTTATTGAGTTCCTACTCCCCTCAGTAGTAGCGTCGCAGTGTCCAGAGCTGCAAGGTAGTCATCCCTTTAGTCTAGCTCATCGTGTGTATCCAAAAAATGGACGCAGTACTTGCCTTATCGTGCCGAAGGCCATTTCTGCGGACTGTTTTAAGATTAACAAGCGACATGGATACTACGACGCAGTAGTCACAGCCGAGTCCATTTGCCGACCTGGTGATATGGAAGCGATGCAACGCGCAAGCCGCGTTGCAAACACATTTTCAAGCTTCACCGTGGATTCCCGAATCGTGGCCAAGTTACCGATGTGTATTAAACGCAAGGTCAAGATGGATGCGCTATCTACTGCTTCATCCGAAGCCTCTGCGACGGGGAGGGCGCCTCAACCCTCGAAATACCCTGAGGCTTTCCTAACCCCTTTGGACGGGCTCGATGAAAAGGAAAGTCTCACGTTTCGTTTGTCGCAGGCAGCAAATAGCGCCAGGGTTCACCACACAAAACAAGGGCACCTTTTGTTTCGCGTTGGACATGGTGATATGACAGCAGGCGATATCTGCGAAAATGCGAAGCAGTTTATCTTCACTCTCAAGAAGGACTACCCTACTATTTGGCGGTACATTCATGAATTTAAACTGACCTCAAACAAAACCGATAGTATTAGATTTATGGAAGTGCATTTACCCCGCTGAAAATGACACTCGTATGTTGCACGGCTTATGTGTGTGTAAACTAACATCGGAAAGTTTCGTTCATAATTCTTGTCCGCATGGAATAACAGGAAGTCGATTAACATAAACGTATATCACTTGCGAATTGTAAAAAGTTGGGGTGATATTATAATAATATATGGATAATTGCATGCATTGCATAATCAGGAGACGTTTTTTATGAGAGTGGTAGGTTTAGCTACTATTACCATCCTTTTCACATTTTCATTCCTTTCCTGCATCCCCATCTTTGGTCCATTTTCACTATTAAACATGCCTCTTTCTGTAATATTTGAAAAGGGTTTACAAGTAAAATTATACCACTTAGTTTTGCATAAAGCTTTTTCCTAGTTTTCATATCTAAGGAGGAAAGAAGTGTTTAATAAAATATTGAAACTCTTGAAAATCTTGTTTTTGCATTGATTTACCTCTTTTTACATTACCCTTTCTAAAACGGAAGGAGGATTGCCCTAAAAGAGAGAGAGTGTGTGTGTGTGTGTACTAATTAGCACACGAAGAGACAATAATATTTATATACGTGCGGTGCTTTATAAGGTAAGGTGAGGTCCTAGTAGGCTCTCACGAAAAGTACCTGTTTGGAGTATGCGTTGCACGTAGCAAATACACATACACCTTTAAAGCATTTATTATTTCGCAGTATAAGCTCACTTAGCTATTTTCTTCGGCTTGCTTCTTTTCGCTGTGCGTAACTTGCTGACGGCTGTTCTAATTTGGTCGGTAATATCAAGTGCACAAATCTTCGTCATTGAAGAAATAGCTAAGTATACACAAAAGTGAAGGAATTTTTCAATTCTATCACTACCATTATACCCTTTAGGATACTTTTTCATCGAAGAAGTCCTTCCAAGCGCATTCGGCATTTCCATTTGTCAAACAGTGCTTATTTTCGAAAACACATTTTCATTCTGCTGAAGTCGCAGCCCCCTCTCTAGGAATCAAGAAAACAAGTGTTTTTTTGGCACGTTGAACATGCAGAAATGCACCTATGTAAACTCTGTGGCTTCAAGTTCACAAGAAGGTCCCTCATCTACCACAGAATCGGATGTCCCTTCGGATCATGTGGGTATGGTAATATCGTCGGAGAAAAATCAAACCCACAAGAATAACTCCGAAGGTGGCAAAATACGCGCACCTAGTTCAACATTACCACCTGATAAGAATCTTAATGGGTGCAAGTCACAGGAAACGGGGAAGAGTGGGAATGAGATACCTACTAAATCTAGCGGGAGCAATGCTCCTCCTAAAGGGCATTCATCACAAGTGTCCTCATCACAAAAGGTGGGTGTGACACGGACAGCGCTTTCGAGGGCTCTATGCGCGATTGCCAAGACCACGAAGAACCGGAATGTCTCCCCTGCGCAGTCTCGGCCTCTCTATAGGCCGCGCCATGCCACAGACAAGGATCGCTCACACAATGGACGAGGCCCATGTGGCGGCACTCTGAAGGAAGCTGACCCAAAGGAGCCCCCGAAAGAGGAAACTTCGATCTCGGCGTTGGGATTAAACGTCTCAGCATCGCTATCCTCCACTACAAACAGACCCACTGATGGCATGGGTGGTAGTCATCGCGTGGTCGAGCACGGCGATGAGAAGTCGCATTTGCCTCCGGTGACCTCGCCCTACGTTCGCAGACAGTGCCCCTCGCGGCGATGCAAATCCGCTACATCGGCGATAAGCACTTTGCCAGTGTCGTCTGGGGATAAACATAGCAATAACAAAGACGGTCCCTTGTCGGGGAGGATACTGAGGGCGCTAGGCCCTGGGACAGCGAACTCATCACCGGCAAAAGAGATTCCTTCTCTAGGCTTGAAAGGATGCACTATGCTTTCCTCAGGAGATATCTTGTATCTTTCCAACTCACAATCTAATCGACCTAAGGATCCCCCACCTAAACTAGCTGATGAGGGGAACGTTTTCTCGAGGTCATTAATTACAAATACTCATCCTCCACATGACGACTCTACGAACAAACCGAAAGAGGCACTCGTGACGTGTGCCTCTGAGATGCACCGACTGTATAGAAATATTCTTACAAATCGACCTAGGTCACCGCTACCTTTTATTATTGATCAACTTCACCAGCAACTGGAACATAAAAATTCCCATGACGCTCCACCAGTCGAAGAGAGTAAGACAATAAGTCGTGAGGTGCACTTTGTAGAGGATGATTCAATGCAAGGAGCAACACCCCCGACTAAGCAACAACCGCTTCAAGAAAAGGGTTCAAGCCTTGGCCATGATACGAATGTGCAGCCTGTGGAATCAAAATCGAAGGATTGCATTCCAGAAGCATCGCGCATCGGTAAGACCGTAACGTCCGTGTTGTCGTCCACCGGAAGCGGTAACGGCACCGTAGCTGACGATCAGATGACTGAAGATAGCAAGGCTCCTGATATTTCACCACTACTGAATGTACCAACCTTCAACTCTGCCACGAAATATGCTCACTGTAATAACCACACCGATCATTCGAGTATGCCTGGCTGTGCAAACTGTGGCATTATATGCCAGCAAAAGCCTACCTGTTCGACAAACTCTAAAAATGGGGAGGAGCATTTTCCCACCTCAACAAACAGTACTAAGCAGTCGCAGGGCCATATTACCGTGCTATCCGGCTCAACCCAAAGCTCCTCGGTGGGGGTGCGCTCTTCGGCGCCGCTGTCTTGGATAATAGGGACGCCTCTCCCAATGAGTGCTACCAACACGGCCTCACCATATCCTGACGGTGCCCCTCCGCTGCCGCACTCCAACCCCACGCAACGGGGCTTTAGTGCTCTCTCTAGGGTGAACCCATTACAAACCACAGGTTCAGCCGCTGTATTGCCCGCATTCAGCAAAAGAGCCTCCTTGACAGGTAGCATGATCGCAGTCGGTTCTGCTGTGGATGTTCGTTCCTCCGGAAGTGATATCTCCTCCGTGTTTAGCGCAGCTCCTGTTGACGTGCAGGAGATGCTGCGGGAACTGCGAGCGGCAAAGGAAGCACATGTTGGGATAGCCCAGAGCCATGTCACTTGGAATGAGTTGGTGGACATCCTAGAAAGCGTCTCCTTCCCCACTCATGACGCCACTCTCCTGGCAGATCTCTTCGATGAACTGTGGTTGAATCAGCAAAATCGGGGCCAGAAGCTTAGCATGGATAGGGGGGCTGCTGCGAGCAAGTGCAACTCCCCAAAGTCACCGCCATTATGTGGTTCCGGGAATTTAGCACGTAAGCACCATTACGTTTGTTCCCCTTTCGATGGGAAGCCCATGTACTCTGTGGAGAGCCCTGGCAAGGCTGGCTTCCCACGTGTCCAAGAAAATCCTAATGTAGTCCAGAGCACAACAGTTGAAGCGGTGAAAGGCACAGCAACATCTGAAAAAAGGACAGCATCGTCCAGGACGCTGCAGGATCAACCAGGTATCCCGATGGTGCGCTTTGAAACCTTTTTGGCATGCATGGCCTATAAGATTCAGGGACGATACCCTGTGGAGGTTATCCGGCAAGCTTTTTTTGATCTTGTGGAAGAATGCGGCGTTACACACACCATCACTAGTGACGCTGTGAGCCACAAACTAGGGTTGGTCCTCGAATCAGGGCCCCCGCCTATGGTGCATCTGCAATCTGCCAAAGAGCTGGAGAAGCATTCAGAGAAACGTGGTTATGGGAGCTCATCGCGGTGCAAAAGTGACGATCCCTCCATCTTCTCTGGATGCCACGACCGTAGTGAAGAAGCGCATCCGCTGTCGTCGGCATCCTGCACCGACATTCCCGCAGAGCCATCTGTGACTCTTGAGCTAAGCAACATCGCTGATGCGAACCCTGATAAGGGCAGCAACGGCCAAGCAAAGGGGCAGGAGTCTGTGATGTCAGCGAAGTCACCTCAAGAGGATGCAAAGGAAAGTTTTAGCCCGAACAATTCATCCGCTGGGACTGCCATCTTGAAGGATAATTTACAGATAACATCTAACCTGACAACCCACATTGACTTTATGGGCAGCATCACAAGCTCCAGTCGGCTTTTCTCGCCGCACTTGACGGTCATGGCGCAGACAGTGCCGCTTCGAGTGTGTGTAGTAGAGGGCATTCAAGGCTTACTTGGCCTGAGTAATTTTGATGGTGCAGATGTTGAGCAAGCCCTCAATATGGCGGGGCAGCCTCTGCAAAATCTTGACTATCACTTCCACCTGGATGAATTTATACGGCTTGTGCACTGTATGACGATGCTGGTGAATCGGAAGCTGATGAACTCTAGCCATCCTTCTAAGGGAGGGAACCTGCATCCGACGTTAATCCGAAGCGCGGCAAGCGTGACAGCTTCCGGCAATGTCGGATATAGTTGCAGCAGTAACAATACCAACAGTATGAGTCGGAGCGAGAACGAAGGAAATCCAATTGTGTTTTCATTGAACGTCAACTATGCGGCACGGTAGGCGAGAACTTCAGGGGGGAATGCTGGAGAGGCTTTTCGTTTGAGCTACTGACTACAGTGGTGTGTGTGATAGGTGAGCACGTCAAAATGAAGATACAAGGGAAGACATGTCAACACATCATCAGAAATGGGACAAGGTAAGTTTATAAATTATAAAGGACTTGACACACTTGCATTGAAATAGTGTACGCGTAGCTGTTCACGAATTAAAAATTATACAGTGTCGTTCTCTATTTCACACATGGAATTACTTTTCTAATGAGTTGTATTCACCAGCTTATCTGTTACCATCGCTTTCATTTAACCTTTTTGATATACATTCATGGATAGGTCCTCTCGTATTGTTGTATTCTATCAAAACCGACTTACATACTTTAACTGTTTTTTTTTTGGAGGAAGGGAGGCGCCAAGAAAATCTAAGAATCAAAGGGTTAGAGAGGAGATGCTTGATGCCTTTATATATTCGTCATCAGCGCGCTGTTCACTAGCGCTGTAGATATCTTCATGGAAAATATTAAATTACATAATATCAACGACAAAAAATCGTATTTCGATGACTAAGTCTTTAAGTGATATTTTCCTTCTTCGTTTGCTCCTCTCTCTATTCATCACATGTGAGGTCCCCCTTATTTTATACTGATAATTGCTTATATATTGAACCGCTAACCCTTGTGGTCTTGTGGAGCAATAAAGTAGTAAAACGAGTGAAAAAACAATCGTGGAGTTCCTTTGTGGACTATGACACCGAGCGGTATTGTCCAGAGAATAGGAGTAAAAGAAGAGGGAAGACTGAAGGTGCTCAAAAGTTATATGCATACACATACATCTACGATAAGGTACACGAAAAAGCTTTTTAGTGAAAGGAAATTACGTTTATTTATATAAATTTATATTCACGGAAAAAGACACAGTGCAGACAATTGTCTACAATTGCATGCTATCACGTCTCGTGGTTTATATAAGTATTAAACTATAAAGCACTAATTTCACACTTCCTGGGCTTAATCAGTGGTACTGAAGGATATACGGTGTTTGGCAAATTGCCAAAACGTAGGCAAAACAAATACGCAAAAGATTCTGTCTACCTGTACAAGATATTTTCATTTTCTGTTTATTTTCATTGCTCGAGTTTGACTTCTTATACAATACTTTTATTATTTCACTCAAATATGGTAAGAAGATTGTAAAATGAAACGAAACTATGCTAAAACTGCTTCGGCAAACTATGCTTCATTGTTATTCTTTTTTTCTTAATCGAGAGCCGCGATATGTCTTTTTGGTATACCCTCTTCTACCTCTTGAAATGGGCTCCCTATGTTTTTGTGTCATCATACGAGTTTTGGCTCAAGGGGGGCTAATGTATGGGGAAGAGGAAAAGGCCAATGAAATAAAGGACTCCAAAGAATGTGATAATGTAATTTTGGCACTTTTTGAGGAAGAGGCTTTTCAACTCCTTCTCTCATAGCTCACAACAAATATCTATGCTTGTAATACGCGTTACCTCAGATACTGAATGGTTTGCGATATATATATATATATATATTCATTTATTTATATATAGCCGGTACAAATATACATTCAACGTTTTGCATCTACCGTTGCGACTTCCTGCAATTTTCACTAGCATAAAGAATGGATAAAATTTACAATATTGATATATGTATCTCTCTGTAATTTTATAGTACATAAATATTTTCAAGGATTTCATTCTCTTGAAACAGCTACTATTACTGTTGTCGCGCTTGCTATTTTCAGGGCAATGTGTCTCATTGAAATTCTTCATGAACTCGTTTTTTCATTAATTGATCGGCTTCCTTTTCCTTTCAAACCGTCACTTTGGTGAGGTACTAATGTATCTAACTAGCTCTTGTGTATTCAAATACGAGCAAACAAAGGAATCAAAAGTGTTGATTTCCTTGTTTCGATGATTCTTCTGTGCGTATGTGAATACCTTTTGCATATTTTAACTTGTATTTGTAACATTGATTAACGTTTTTACAGTGTTCCGCAAAATATTTACTCCAATGTGAAAACTAATTACTGAAATTGTTTGCTTTCATCTCTCATACGCATCTTAATGAAAAGAAAATATTCACCAAATAAGTATATATATATATATATATATATATATTATATWTATATAAT
>AIHY01000354.1:0-11867 GCA_000331125.1 Phytomonas serpens 9T
AGAAAAAACTAGATTACAATACAATACAATGGGAATATGTATATATATATATATATATTTGTGTGTGTGTAGGTATATAAGATACAAATTCCTGCTTACAAAACTTAGAATTCATCAATATATTCCTTAAATGATTCAGATGAATTCAATGATCCTCCGTGCTCAGGTGTATGCGTGTTGATAAACGCTCTTGCTGTGTCGGCTTTAGGATCTTGAGATAGCTTAGGTAAGGCACACTCATCACTTTCAAGTACCGGCATAACAGGTAGACGTTCTGTAGCAGAGTTTTGAACGCACATGGAAGCAGCTGAAAGTGGATCACTTTGACCCAAACCCCCTGCAGGTAAAGGACTACAGTGTGGAGTGGGTGACTGACTGTGAGAAAAGGAACGAGCTCGCTTTGAAGCTCTCTTTAGAGGCGTGGTTGTCTCCTTAATCAAATTGGTCTCCTCATCCACCGTGTTTGCCACTTCAGTGATCACACATCCATGATCACTCAAAGCGCAGACAAGTGTGGCGTCCTTGACAATATCCTTGACACATGGCTGAACCCTATTGGAGTGTAACAGCTCTAATTGGGCTGCTGTGAGACTTCTATCAAGATCCCCGATCTCAAACATATTCCGCAGCTGGATGCGCGTGAAGTAACGATGGAACTCTACCGACTGCTCCCCAGACTTCTGCATTGACTGCTTAGCGGCAATGGATTTAACAATTTGGTTGCGGTAAACCTTTTCTTCTACAGTTCCACAGGTCAAAAGACGAAAGATTAACACATCTTGATGTTTCTGACCTATTCGATGAACGCGATCAACTGCCTGAGCATCTGCCGACGGATTCCAGCTTGGATCCATTAAGATCACACAGGAGGCTGCGTGGAAACTGACCCCGAGGCCACCGACATGCGTGGTCAGGAGGCAGACCCATAGCTTTGGATCCTCATTGAACTCACGGATAAGGCGGGAGCGTTCTGAAGGGCTACTGACATCTCCATCCACGCGCGTGAACGTGATGGACCATGCCTGCAGCAGAACCGCCAGCATCGATAGGGTGCGCTTCGTTCGTGAGAAGACGCAGCACTTGCGACGTGACGCATTAATGCAACGGGTAATGATGTGGAGCGCAACCCTAAGCTTGGGTCCGCTAAAGATATCGCCAACCTCCTCGCAAGGCACCTGGAAAGGATTTGCAAGGGCCTCATGGAACCCCGCATCTGTGAGGCTGAACCATGGATGATTGCATATCTGTGAAAGTGCTGTCAGGAGCACCAGAGGTCGGATGTCACCCCCTTTTACGGAAGCTTCACCTTCTCCACCTACCCATTCGTCCAGTTGACTGAGGTCATCCTCCACTTCATCGCAGTTGGGGTTGAGTGTCGCGTTCCCTTCAAACCTGCTTCGCACAAATAGCTCGTACTGTTTTCGCTGCAGTTCAGTTAGACAAACCCATACTACTGAGTCGTGTTTGGTACAGCATACAGCTTGCACATCCGATTTTTCTCGCCGCAGCATAAATGGCTTAATGGCAGCTCTCAGCTTCGTCAACTCAGTCTCCGCTCGCTGGCGATGCTGCTCACTTGCATCTTTCTCATTCCCATGCAAGAGGACTGCACTAATGGCACTGAAGTCTGAGCGGCTCGTGTTCAAAATGGAGCCATCTAAAAACTTGAAAATACTCCACATGTCCTCGAAGCTATTCATAAGTGGTGTGCCTGTGAGGGCTATTTTGTGCCGTGACGAAAGGGTAATAGCTCCTTTAAAGACCTGAGTGCTTGCATCCCTGATAAGATGGGCCTCATCGAGAACGACATAATCCACCAATACAACGCTCATGTTGGAGGCGTCCTGTCGCAGTACGCCATACGTTGTGAGCATTACGCATGGCAGACCGTAGGACAACTTCTTCCATCGACTCGCACGTTTGCCTTTAGGGTCGTTGTGCACGACTTCAACCACCTTGGCATCCAATCGTCCCCATTGCTCTAACGCGCGCACCCACATGGGCAGCAATGTAGGAGGTACCACAATAATCGTAGTTTTAATTTTTTTTTGCGAATAAAGAGCCCCAAGAAAGACACACACTTGAATGGTCTTTCCAAGGCCCATCTCATCCGCCAATAAGCATGCACGTGCCTTGCAGTGTTTTTTATACAGCCATTGAACCCCATCTCGCTGGTAATCGAAGAGCTCCGCATTAAGGTCTGTAGGAATTGAAAGATGCGTTTCGGCTTCTCTAGAAGATGAAGATGATATGAGGATGTTGGTTGGTGTCGTGGGGAGCTTCAGGCCACTATCACGAATTGGTGAAGTGGATTTCTCCTTCCATGATAGAAGATCTTCTAATATATCATAATCGGCCATACTTATATCGCTTCCCCTTTACTTTTAATCTCTCTTTGATGAAAATGGTGAATTGATTGTAAAGATAGTCAAACAATAGCAAAGTATACAGACAAAATCAGAGAGATGGAAGTGTCTCTTCAAAAATTTCCATAACGGCGGTAGAAAAGTTTCCACATCTTATGTGAGGAACCTCCCCTTCTTCTCTACAGTTTAAAAAAAGCTTGATATCTGTAGTGGAGGTTCTAATTTCAGGGTTAAGAAACCCATGTTGGATACTATATTACGGAGTATATTATTACTGTTGTTATTAGGTTATTTAGTACAATGGTGTTGTATGACCCCTCAATTGGAATGAGGTAAAAAGAAGAAACAGGTAAAAGACAATACATGTCAACGTTACACGATGTAATAGTATCCTTCATTTAATAGGAATAGACACTGTCACATAAAGCATAATACTCTTTGTATGCAGGCTTAACCCTCTAGAACATTGTGAGTCGCACATTATGTGGGGCTTCAGATCCGTCTCAAATATTTATACGCAAGGAAGACCAGCAGGAGTGACGTTGAAGATGAAGAATGAGGCATCAGAAAACACTCGTTCCAAAGAACACTACCATCCCATCCACGATGCTACCATCACCGGCATAACTACCTGCGTAGAAAATTTCCTTACAAGAAGTAACGAAATGATAAACCCATACTACCGGCTAGAAGTTTGTGGGGCATATTAGCTGAAAATTATTTTAGGGTTATGTAGAATAGGTTGTAAGGACGATTCAATAGAGCATGGGTCTGAAATCCTTCCATATAGTGATATCATACCTTAGAGACATAATGGCAAAGACAGTTATACTAACAAGGAGTTCATTGAAGAGAATTTTTTCACTTGGAAATAGATTGCGGTGTTTCCTGCCAAAGGGAGCATCATGACAGATATCAATCTTATAGAATACTCAAGAAAAGGAGTACGCACACTTCGGAATAAAGGGACGACGTGTACTATAAGTCTATACCCTTCATTTCCTGGTGTCCGTTTATCGATCCAGCATGCAGAATAGGTGTTCTAGTTTGTTAAGTATTTGATCAGTACAATAAATTGATGAAAAGGAATATAAAAATCTAGAAATTATCACACCGAAGGTATACCAGGAATCTGTAACAAGAACTTAAATCCTTCTCGCGTCTCGAAAGAATAAAACTCTTCTCTGACCCCAGCAATGATATGTACTCCACATTTGTCATAAAATCTAATCTTTGTATAATTACTATTACTAATCTGGAGACAAACAGACGTTACATATAGTGTCGTGAATCTTGGAAAAAAAAATGTACAAATATATACACCTCGGTACTGCTTAAACTTCATATTGTTCTATTTTTATCACTACGACTTGTGGTCAAACGTGATCTTTTTCCATAACTCTGAAATATCACGTTCAAAGTGGTAGTATTCAATTAATCGGGACATAAAGGGCTTTCTTGAGGCTGTATTTGAGCTTATCAACTTCTATTTGAGCCAGCTCTTCCTCAATATTTCGGCGACGCATTTTGATCGAGTGAGTGTCAAACCTAATCGGAATTTTACTGAGCTGCACCTCCAACTCCTCCTGCCGTGCTTCCAATCTCTTCAGAGTCTCCACCTTCTCTTGGTCAGGCACAAGGCGGCAGCCCGGTGGGATCTTAGCCAGCTCTTGCCGTCTCTGCGCTTCATCCTTTATGGCCTGTTTCTCCGCCTGAAGCTCTGCCTTACGCTTTTGGAGATATTTGGGTACCCGTCCGAGATTAAGAGCCGTCGAGGGAGCTAACCCAGCAGAGGGTGCTGAAACTTCTTCACGGGTTGACGTCGTAATGTTAGTGGTGGGGGTAGGCACGGGATGCATCGGCATCACCTCCAATTTGCCAGTTAGAGACTTACGCTCGCGGTATGTGAACTCCTGCGCCGACTCGCCGTCACATTCCCGCACGTACACACGTATTTGGATATCGCCATTAGGCCCATCTGCAGGAGCGGTGGTCGGGGCCGAGGCCTCAGGTTGTGCAAAGACCTGAGGTCTCACATAATTGTACTGGGCCTTGGATCGCGCTATAGTCTCCGCGTGCTGCCGCTTATCCGCCTCCTCCTGTATCTTGCGCTGCCGATTGAGCTCCTGCTGCTCACGAATCTGTAGTCGATTTAAACTATTAGCATTATATGGCATTACGCCGTATTCAGTATTTAAATTATGAGGCTTTTTGCTAACCTAACAATAACAATAAGCAAGCAACAAAATAAACTATGAATACTTAAGGGAAGAACAAATAATTCAAATCTCAGCATAATGAAAAAGCAAGAAAAGGGAAAATTAAGGAAGAAAAATAATTTTGGAGCAAAATAAAAGTAAGCAAAGAAGTAACGTGATTTATCGGTTTGCTGTTTTTCCAATTTTGTTGTTTCAACTTTCAAGCATGCTTCTACCTTGAAGTTAAGGGGGAATATAAACTGTTTTTAGACGATTGAATTTCAACTACACTTGCCCGAGTCTTGTCTATGAATATTGGCTTTTGATAAATCAATAACGGCATCAACAACCTAGCTTATCGTAGCACATTCCTTAACAATCATGAAAGTCCACAAATATTGCATACTACACTTGACGTTAATTCTAAGATCACTCTACGCACCCACTATAAAATCACAAACAATAGGAAACTGAGAAGCAAACTGAATCAAAACCTTCACAGTAACTTTCACAGTTCACACTATATCATTGTGAAGCACACCAACTGTCCGCCCACCTTCGCGAACACAGATTATTCGGTAAATCTATATATATATGTTTGTCAATGCCTTTCACTTGCCCTTATCTTTGGGTTGGCTGTCGAGAGGACATTGCGTTTTCTTTTGAAGCTTTGGGAAGTAATAGTAATAAGCCCATGGGGATGTAAAAGGCATCTCACCGGTCGAATCGTAGTTTTGCAGATAATACTTGAGGGGTCTACCATTGGGAAGTAAGCACACATCAGCGTCGATCTTCCGCTCCATCACGATATTAGATGGCTCCAACTTCTTCTTTAGGCGTCTGGTGGGAGAGCCTTCTGCTGGATAGGCTTGAAACCCCCACTTTTGATAAAAATCCATTACGGAACGATCGATCGGCGTCAGGGAAGCGGACGCTCCCTGTCGCACCCGTAACCATTCCAAAGCCAGGAAAAGTAAGAAAGAACCAAGTCCTTTGCGTCTATAGTTAATGTCACACGCAATAAAAGAAATCCACCCTTTTTTCTGCATAGCAACCAACCCCACGAGGGCCTCATCGCACGCTCTCACCGCAACGATGCGGCATGGAGCCTCTAATGTAGTAAGCTGCATTTCGACACCCGCAATATTACCCCGGCATGAGGCCACAAGCAAGCTAGACCATTGCTTCCGATCGTCTGAGGTTGCCATACGGAAATAAACTTCCTTAGAGTTATACACGGGCGGATGTTCAGGTAGATAGTATTTGAAGTATTTATGAACAACATCATCTGATTTCTTTAACTCCTCAGCCGCAACAGGCTCATTGGGCTGGCCAGTCGATACCTTTACTTCTGTCTTCATAAAATCCTTGGCAAGAAATGATGTTGATGTCTTTGTATCGTTTGGACCCTCTCCCTCTTCCCTTTTCATGGGTGGTATGATAGAGGCGTCATGAGGCTTTATAACCCTTAACGCAGGTTCTCGTTTCCGTTTTGACCTAGACCGCCCTTCATTGCGAAGCCATAACTTGTGCACGAGCTTCTCATAAGCTAAAATCTCATGACCTGGCATACATTCTCCAACCCCATTTCTGCTAGCACAACTTGATGAAGCATCACTGTCTAGTTGTTCAGAAATTAACGCGTTCTCTCTATCAGAAACAGTCATCAGCTCATTCGGTAAGTTGGACATATAATATACACTTTATCGCTTAATCAACTAGCGGTCGATTCTTATCAAAAATATGGTTCTAGAGGAGAAGGGAGGTTTAATTCTATTCACATCAAAATAATAAGAATAATTGCACAATACCGCTCCATATGTTAAATTAAGAGGCATGTCGCACAAGAAGAATAGTGCTACAATGGAATTGCTCCTGACAAAATACCAAATTGTACTCAAGTTGGAAAGCTTTGATAAGCCACCAGTTCCAACTCCCAATCTCTTTGTTGTAAAAGCCTGTGACTCACTCCCCAGTGGCAATACATTCTTGAACCCTGACACAGCTATGAAATTCATATGCGCTTCAGCATAAAAATTTTCTCCTGAAAAAACGTAAGACGCTACTCCTGTACCGAACTCTGATAGAGAACAAACCAACTCTAGATTATTTTCGTTGCCAACTCAAGGAGGCGAAATTTTGAACTGATTACGATTGGGGTTCGCCCATCTTTGTGATTGAAATTTGCCGCTGTATAAACTTCATGCATCCAGAGGATCAACAATCAACAAGTATTTCAATGAATTTCTGTGGAACGGCCCACTCCTTTCCAAGGAAAAAATGATCGGTTAATCAATAATAATCAACCAATGTTTGTTGATAGTGTTGCAGTGCATCCGAAAAAAGTCACACAAATAACAGCAATAACAATTCAATATAAAGGAAGATCAAAAATATACGCATTGATAAAATACAAAGTTATACCAGTCAAGAGCCCGGAGCGCATATCCCACAGCTCCAGTATATTGGGAAACTATAAATGTCATACCTAATTGTATTGTCTTTGTGAGCAAGACTATCATAAAAGGGAAAGTAGATAAGGACGGTATACTACCCAGGGATAAGTGGATCATCAGCATTAGTAGGCCAACCCAGTCTTGTGAACATTTTCTCCATATGCGGAGGAAGCGGTGCCGTTACACAAGTGAATTCTCCCGATCCATTTTTGTATGGAAGTTGTATTTTCCTGTGGTGCAGATGCAATGAAATTTCTTTACCCTTGGAATCCCCAAAGAGTGAGAGGAACTGTGGAAAGGAGCTTTCGCCTCCATATTTAGCGTCACCCAACAACGGACATCGCAGAGCATGGGCAGCCATTATCCGCTCTTGATGTCTACGACTCGTGAGTGGATAAAAGGATATAAAACTAGCGAATTCCAGTGCACTCGCGTTCACCACGAACTCAGCAATCCCAACCTTTGTGTCTTTAGTGGGGGAAGGACGCGCCACAATGATATTACCTCGATCACCCTTGTGCACTTCGAAATGCATACGAATACGTCCATAATTAACGACAGGTTTGCCAGAGCACAACCCCCAATAGACACTTGTAGGAACAACACGTTTGACAAACATGCGACCTAGCATACGATGGGCATTTTTTGATCTGGCAAGCACTACACATCCACTCGTTTCAGTATCCAAGTTATGACATACAATTGGATTTGTTGTATTAGTGTACCTCCACGCTGGAAGCAAGTCTGCGATGTTCATATCCAATGGATTTGTTGTAGGCATCATAGGTATCCCACTAGGTTTGTTAATTACGATCACATGCTCGTTCTTAAACAAAACCATTCCAAGAGCTTTTTCTTTGGCGTGCGATGATAATCGAAAACGGGACTTCACTTGGGACTTTTCAGTGTCTAGCTCTACACCACTAGGCGGAGCGAGCCCCCGCTGCCAAAAGGCATGTGTTGGAACAACTACAAGCTCATCAAATTCAAGACGATCTGTGAGGCGTGTGAAGCGTTTCTTTCCATTCTTTCGATATCGAAAAATGTGGCCACTTTCTACAAGGCGCTTGACAGTTTCATAACCCCACTCAGTATGATGCTGCATAACAAAGTCATCTACGCGCTGACCGAACCAATCTTGTGTTACCACATGATATTGATAGTCATTAGAATGGTTTGCAAACATGTCACGAGCCCTTAAGGACAATGGAATATGATGTTTTCTCGTTTCCTCAATGGGTTTTGTGTAAGGTGTCGAAATGGGATCTGGCAAATGGTCTACAAACGATGGTCTCCATTTGCTACGGAAAAGTCTTGCAAGACGCATAGCGTCAATTTTTTTTAAGTTTAGATGTCCCGCAAGTCTCTTTATGAAGAGTTTACCAAAATAAAGGAAAATAGTATAGAATTATTGTTCCTCACATGTAAGAAGGTTAATATATATTTGTTATTATTATTGCAGTTCAGAAATATTAAATAGAAATTTCATCAACTCGTGGAACATATCATGTTCTTTGTGATATGTCGTTTATTATTGTAATATAAGCCAGCACTTCGATAGAAATTCGAATAAATTTTAGAAATATATAAAAAATAGAAACTATTTTTTGAAGTTAAATAGTTGTTCTTTTTATTTTTTTTTGATGTATCAAGAACCCTAAAAAGGTAGTACCACCCCACTTTCTAAAAGTTGAGACCCATAATAATTTAATATGCAATGATATAAAGATACATCCGTTTGTGAAATATACAAGGCGCCGCATCGAATAAGATTCCATGGATCATATGTCAATCACAACACGTTAAAAAGGATTAACATATACGGATCGTCGTTTTCTTGACGCATTAAGCATATCCTCCTAATTATATAATGCGTAGTTTTATATTAGACGCTACAATCCGAACGGTAATTGATAGATATGAGCTGATTTAGAAGTTGTCTAGAGCATTGAGGTGTAAAATTCTACCTTGTATATAATCCATGTTTCCCTCCAGGACCGAGGCAGTGAATATGATTTTTGTGTTCAATGATGTTTGTGCTAGTGTCATCCCTTCAGTTATTCTCTCTCTCTCTCTCTCTCTCTCTCTTTCCCAGTCTATATCACTTCATTCTCCCTGGTAGGCTTCTAATATCAAAATATTTTGAGTAGGAAAAGAAAACTTTCCTTTAGAAATCAAATACTTTAATAGAGACAAATATAGAAATATACATAAACACAGTAGATAACAAATTGACATACGTTACCTGAGCTTCTTAATATTAATACACTGGAAGGAAAATGATAGCAATCCTTTTTTATGGATGTCTGAGAGTGTGTGAGTGTAGGTTAGCCAAATTAAGGGTACGGTTTAGATAAACATTATACCTTCAAAAATAGAGCAAAATAGTAATTCATCTCTCATTGCACATGCTGCATATGATAAACGTGCTACCTTAGGACTAGCCAGTAGTATGTAAACCCTTTTTCGCCTCAGCTTCAGCTTGTTTCTGACGCATGCGTTCAGCATCAACTTCTTTTCGCTGTGCGCCAGTTAATCCATCGTTGCGTTTTCCTTTCTTTTCCTCCTGTCTTTTTTTAATCCCCTTTTCACGCGCAAGATCTCGTTGATTTCCTCGTGCCATTTTTTTCTCCTTAAGTTATATAAAGATTGGGTTCGCCTAGTTTGAAAAATAATATATCAGCCTTTCAAGCTTACCTTCGGTTAATGCAAAGAAAAGTTGAGTAGAAGCATTTTTAACCTAAGACAACATTTTCTTTCGGGATACATATTTCCTCCATAGATATCAACATAAGAGTGCTTATTATTTATATTTGACATTAAACTATGTTTATGGCATAATATCTATATGCAAATGAAAGCAAGGTTCACAAAATATCAAAGAGTGCTTCGAGTCTTGCTTTTGAGAAAATTAGCCAGTGATGGTACCAGGTGTTTCCTCGAAACAGAAGCATCACTTAAAGAAAACGCAATTAACATATGGCTTTCCCCTATCTGAATTTTGTCTAATGTATAGAATTTTAGACCCTTTGAGGATGAATTTGCGTAATCTATAAAGATCTGAAGTTCACGAATTCTTACAACAAACATGATATCCCTTGTATGAGTTTCATCTTTCTTACCTGCAAAACTAACAATGAAGGCGTCCAGCTTATTTCTAATTAAAAAACGATAGCAAGAAGAAGCAATTTCCTCCAAAAGGTACCTATCCTTAAACTTATTGTAAGAACATGGGATAGAGCTGATACCGGTATTCAGATGAGGGTCCTTGTCACCCATTTCAAAACAGAAAAATTTATAATCACGTTTGTAATTCTGCTCAAGTGTGAGCCCAAAAATGTCTTTTCTCCATTCTGAAAGTTTTTCAAATACTTTATGTGAGTCTATCTTTTCTGGTATCAACGAGGCAAGCCATTCAAACATTTTTACGTCCTTAGATGTTGTTTTTTGTTGATCTGGGTCAAAGTTTACTGTGTCCAAAATTATGGTGGATAAAAATAAAGTAGGACACGGAACTGTGATACCAGCCTCGTGGTAAAGTTCAGCAACTAATGTGCAAGCAGAACCTACTGTTTCGATCACACGTAGTCTATTGGTTTGTTGTACGTATAGCTTGTTATCAAAGTGGTGGTCAACAATACCAACCACATTTTTGCTGAGGTAGCTTTGGGAAACAGAAAGCTGATTGTGATCATAAAGTACAACATTCGGTAGTGAATCAACAAGATCTAAATAGTTCTTTGTGTGATCCATAGTAGTAGTACTTTTAATAACAGAAATCAGTGATGACATATCCAATCCGATCTCATGAAATAAATGATAAAGATCAGTCCGTAAAGGTAGCTCATCTAACGGAAAGTTGATGACTGGAACAACAGGTGACATTCCATATTCTGGCCGAGAATTCAATAACATTGCAAGGCAAATGGAGCCCACAACACTGTCCATATCACCAGCTTCGTTTCCCAAAACGATGGTCAACTCTTTGCATCTAGAAGTCACTTTCTGTAGGCTTTGACGAAGATATGTATTAATAAGAGACGGCATCATGTTAATTGTAGTTGGAAAGCAATGCCTAAGAGTAAATTTGAGAAATGAAGGATACAAAAAAAATGTAAATTTATAGTATATATTTCGATTTGAACAGATGTGCATAAATATATATAGTGATAGTGAATATTGTCTATATGCATAATCTCCAATGAAGCAACTAAAAAGAATACCCATAATCAATAAAATTTGCAATCCCGATAAAGCGAAACAATCTACATCTATTGGGTGTAACACGTAAACCTTAACTGTTAATAGACCATCGAAAGTCTGCAATCGTTCGAAAATTAAAGAATAGTAATACTAAAAGCAACTCTTTATAACATAATTGTAGAAAGCCATAAAAAAAAAAATGATCGGTAGATGACTAATTTGCCGAAGCGCCAATCAGACGCCTAACGAAACTCATTTTTTTCTCCAAATAGCAACGTATTATTTTACACAATTTTCTTTTTGAATTCCATTTTATTGCATAACAATGCACAAGATTATTTTGATGTTCTAGGAGCAAAATTTTCAATATATAATGTAGGATGTGGAAGAAACATTTTATCCCCTACAAACGACCCATAGAACACTGATAGTGTAGCCCCCGGACACGATAAGTCAACCTTCAAAGGTTATAAAAGCGCACACAAACCTTCAGTAATAAGAATATTAGCCTTTAACGAAACATGATTTTTTTTAATAAAAAAAGTAAAATGCCACCTTCCATCGTCAACATATCATACTTCCTTGATTGGGTTGTGTAAAGGTGCGTTGTGCTACGGGTTCAACAAATTCTATTCCCTCCCCCC
>AIHY01000355.1:0-13664 GCA_000331125.1 Phytomonas serpens 9T
TCCTCAAACCCACGCCAAACCCCGGGATGCGATAGGCCGGCGTCCTTTTTTATGAAATTGGAAACTTTTTGGTTCGCCCATTGCTGTTTACAAGCTATCAAAGTGTCTAACCACATTGTTTCCGCCATATTGCCGTTCTATGGCCTCGGCGGTGAGCCAACCTTACCAAGCATGGGGTATACTCTGGCCCATCTTCCCCGCCAAACTCGAGGAGGGAGGCCCATCCAGAAAATTGGAAAAAACCACATAACTGACGTGTCGGCATGCATTCTTTTTGGCAACGTACGGGCTTTAGCCTGCCCCCCCGGTAGTGATGGCCTATTTTTGGAAATCATTGGTCGCCTTCAAACATTCAAGCCATATATATATATCTATGGATAGGCAAGTTTTTGAAAGCAAGAACACCAGGTTCTGTTACAGAAAAGTATACAGAACAGCCTTATGCACCAGAGAGGGGAGCCGAAGGTGCGATTAAGCTTGGCCCTGGCCCACAATTTTCCCGGAGGCGATCTCTCACCCTCAGATGAATACTACCGAACGTGGGAAGCGTGGTCGTTGCTGCTCACAGATATTTGTACTTATAGGGTGTTAGGAGCGGGTTAGATCCCGCATACCGCCACTTTTTTTACCAATCCTTGCCGGAGCCTCGGGGAGACCCGCGGCCCTTGCGGTGTCCGGTTCAGAAATTCTGAATGTATACATCGGTTGTGGGGGGCGGCTTGGCACCACGCCAAGCCCTCAGAATCATTTCATCTCATACTTATTGGCAAAGCAGCAGGCGCTTGGCCAAGCGAAAGAAAATCACCACCAATGGCCGCGTGACGCCAATCAGCCGCATTAGCGAGATGCTTGTTGTGGAGGCACCGTACGAGGGGCGTCTGAGGGTAGCGCAATGTGTGAGCTGTGGGCCCCTCTATTTGGTCGTGGCTGATGAAAAGGTATTCCGCTGCGAGGCTTCAGTTATCCTACACAATAAAAGGCGCTGCCTCGCCAATCATGGGGGATGAATTCCTTACCACCTCACTTAGCAGGCACACCGGCATAAACTAACACATGCTGTGTGACAAGGTAGATGGACTGAGAGATAATATTCTTTAATTCCTTATTACCCAGCGCCTCACTAACGCTGAGGGAAAAATAGCGCTCAACGATAACTCATGCCTGCAGTTGCCTACGCTGATGTGCCGGTATTGATCAAACGCTTCTTGTATTGTGACTTGGTTCATATGTTGTCGAAGCTTTAGCCAGCAGGGTGGCAGTGCATATAACATAAACGGAGTCACCACCGGCTGAGAAACCCCAATTGTTCATATAATGTTCTGCGTGCCGTGCGAAGTTCCCCCCTACAGCCCTTATAAAAAGGGCATAATTCAGAGTATATTTCGGTCTTTTAACATCAAACGTCTTCGTTTACCCATCAATCTGTTCCAAAAGGAAACCAAAGGCCATCTATAGAGCATTGATTCCACCCGAGAAAGAGAAAGTTTCACAGCATTCGTAGTTTGGAAGAAATGGCTACCCCGAAAGGGCATCAGGTGTGGCTGAATCCATGGGGCTCGGCATTGGCAACGAGAGTCCTGGGGCAGATATAATCTCTGCTGGGAAACCAATTGTGTGGCTTTCGAGCAGCGCCTTGATCAAATAGCGTCAAAAATACTTGTGGTTCAAGTTCTTCTCCATAACCCACAAGGGCAATGCGCTGTAGAAAACACCTCTTCAGATGAACTCAGGCTGATCTTGTGTATTATTCGAGTGCATTCTCAATAGCATCGGCAACAGCCGAAAATGACTTCTCTAGTAACACCTCGGGGCGGGGAGTTATCAAAGCACGATGTATGATAGTGAAGGGTATTATCGACAGTTTGCCATTGGTTATAGTGTTTTCTACGACCGCATCTACGACTCATGACATGAAAACAGAACGTGTTCGGGCCGCAGGGATAGATCAAATATGATACTATGACACCCTCATTGTCGCTCCGTTAGACAGCAGCATGTGCCACTCATCGACCGGAAGGCAGTCGATCTTGTCTACATGTGCGGATGGTGCTCAGTACCTTTCTGAAATTTCACTGAGCTTGCTCCGCTGGTGATAACATAACACATGCATAATTCCGTCTGCACGCACTGGATGGCGGTGCGCTAGGAATCAGAGATCTCACGCATGAAGTAGTGTGATGCCTGCATGCTACCCCCTCTTCCAAGTACAGAAACCAACGTACCCGCGGTGAAGGGGTTATCGTTGCAGGCTCCGAGGCGATTGATGCATATGAGAACCACAATATGAATAGCAACATGATCAGCGCCGAACTTTCTTTGCCCATACTGCTCGCGCACAGTGATGTAGTGATTCTCTAGGTGTCCACCGTGTGGCGGCAGGATCCTTAAATCAAAGACAAATTGCACATTATTCGCTCTTGCTTCTTCTTTTTCCCGTTTCTGCGACATTTATGAAGCCTGAACAATACACTGTCGGCACCAGGAGAGAGACCAGATTGCTATTAATCAGGTCACCAGTTGAGGGTGCTGCCAGTATGAACTATGTAACTTAACATTTCTGAAAGTTTTTGTATCAATAGAAGACCCCAGCCACCTCTTTGATATGCCTCTTTAACTTCCTCAGCATTTCTCCTTCCGCCGAAACCCTGTTGTGTAGCTTTTGTTCACAATTTTTGTACTGGGTTACATTTTTTTTCGTTTTAGCTTATCTACCAAGAAGGATGGAAATAACCAACTAACATATGCATATGGGTCGGAGCACTAACGTTAGTATATTTGCCAAACGAAGAATTCAAGCCAACAATAAAAACTTATCATGTTCTTCGTCATCGGAAAAACGACTGTCTAGTGATATATTTGCGTATAAGCCGTCATCTGCATATAACTATTGATAAAGTTAATAAAGATGATAGCTGTATTGATATCTTCAAGACTTATGTATACCAATAGACATTAAAGAGAGAGAAGGAGAGGGGAAGTCATGATGGGTAGGAGCCTTCGATAGGAACAAAGTCGATTGAGGCAGATAATAGAAAAGTGTGGTGCACGCCTCCATACCAGTGCGCAATACCTCTGTATAATAGATATGAAGCATTTTTTGTATTTTTTGTATTTTTCCTATTTTTCATTCACTTTCCATGCCTAATTGTTTTACTTTAAAGCCATATATATGTGATATTTGTTTAATTTTTAGAATAACTTTCATTTATATAAAGGCCTATTGGCCAAAATATTTAACAAAGAAATTTGTAGAAAAAAGATCTCACTACCTCTACCTACTTTTACCTCGCGACAAACCTTGAATGTTTTTTTTTCGATATTCAAAATGCGGGCTATTTTTTCCTAATGCGCTGATGTCGATGAGGTGAATAACTATAATTGGAAAAATGCTATCAAAAAGAATAATATTTGATACGTTTTTAAATCTTTATTTTTAAAATCATACGGCGACCGATTATTGAACTATTAACTTTTAAATATCCGTATGTCATCATCTTCAAGTGTTGTAAAGGGAAGAATAAGGGAATAAGGCGTGATGATGTCGATAAATACAATTAGACAAGAAAGTGGAGGTGCATCTCACTCGAATATCCTGAAGACGATCCCGCCCATCTTGGACTGCACCACAGGCGCCGTCACGACGGAAATCATGGCCATGAGCTTGATGAGAATGTTGAGGGCCGGCCCGGAGGTATCCTTGAGTGGGTCGCCGACGGTATCCCCGATCACCGCCGCGGCGTGTGGTGCGGATCCCTTGCCCTTGTTCTTATCGCGCAGCCCGCCCTGCTCGATGTACTTCTTCGCGTTATCCCAGGCACCGCCGGAGTTCGAGGCCGACAGTGCCAGCTGCACGCCCGAGACGATCGAGCCGGGCAGCATCCCCGCCACGGTGTACTTCCCGAAGAGGATGCCCACGATGAGGGGGCTGAGCATCACCAGGGAGGCTGGCGCGATCATCTGCTGCAGCGCCGCGCGCGTCGCGATGATCACACAGCTTTCGTAGTCTGGCTCCTTGCGGCCCTCGGCAACGTCGGGGTCCTGGAACTGGCGGCGAATGTCGTTGACCATCTCCATCGCGGCAATCCCGACCGACTTGACGGTCATCGCGGAGAACCAATAGGGGAGGGTGGCGCCGAAGAGAAGGCCTGGCATGACGCGGGAGTCGAGGATGTTCACCGTTGGGATCGCCACCCGTGAGACGTACGCGCCGTAGAGCGCGAGCGCGACAAACGCGGCCGAGCTGATGGCAAACCCCTTGCCAATCGCCGCCGTCGTGTTCCCCGCGGCGTCCAGGGCGTCGGTGATTTCACGAATCTCATGCCCCATGTGCGACATCTCCGCAATCCCACCGGCGTTATCGGAGATCGGCCCGTAGGCGTCGATCGTGAGGACGATGGACATCGTCGAGAGAATCCCGAGCGCGGCGAGCGCGAAGCCGTAGAGGGCGCAGAAGTGGTAGGACACGTACATCGTCACGCACATCGCGAGAATCGACGGCACAACGGAGAGGTACCCCAGGGCCAGGCCGTAGATGATATTCGTCGCCGCCCCGGTCTCGCAGGACTCCGCGACCTCCTGCACCGGCCGGTAGGAGTTGGAAGTGAAGTACTCCGTAGTGTAACCAATCAAGAGCCCGGACCAGAGCCCGCACAGAATGCAAATCAACGCCCCCCAACGTCCTGTTTCGAGCGTGCCGATTGTAAAGCTCATGGGTAGGGCGATCGCGGTCACGTAGACCATCATGACGCTCGCGCCAATCGTGGAGTGGAGGAGCTGGCCTTTGAGGGCGGGCTCGATATCATCGATGCGGCGGACGGCGGTGCTCGTCGCGCGGATGCCCGCCACCACCATGCAGACCAGAATCCCCGTCGCGGTGATCAGCAGGGGGAACATCATGGAGGTGAAGGAGCTGGAGAGTTCAGGGGAGGAGGCCGCAATCACCAACGCCGCACAGGACGCCTCACCGAAGCTGCCGAAGAGATCGGATCCCATACCAGCAATATCCCCGACGTTATCCCCGATGCAGTCGGCGATGACGCCAGGGTTGCGTGGGTCGTCCTCGGGGATGTTCTTCTCGATTTTTCCAACCAGATCCGCACCGACGTCAGCGGCCTTCGTGAAGATGCCACCCCCAACACGACCGAAGCACGCGATCGCGGAGCCGCCCAACCCAAAGGCCGCGATACACGCGTACTGCTCCGGCAGGGTCTCCAGCGAGTCGTGGAAGTACGCCCCGACCAGGCGGACGGTAGCGTAGAGGGAGAAGAGGCCCATGGAGGTGAGCCCGAACCCCATCGTGATGCCGCCGCGGAAGGCTGTCTGGAAGCCCAGCGCGCACCCCAACGACTGATCCCCGTCCTCGCTTCCCGAAGTTGCCATGATCGCTGTGCGAGCGTTCGCGTACACGGCAATCCGCATCCCAATCCACCCCGCCAGCACGGACGTCAGGGCACCGGTAAAAAGCGCGAAGATCGAGAGACCGGCGCTCATCCACGGGTTCGCCGCAGCCGCCTCTCCTGGCTGAGGCGAGGAGAGCGCAACGCCGAGGAGGGCGAAGATCACAAGACTGAAGCCCACCAGGAAGACGGCCATGTACTTGTACTCAGCGAAGAGAAAGGCGGTGGCACCGTCTGAGATGCGGGTGTAGATGACATACACGTTGCGCATCACCTCATCCGTGAGGTAGGTGTTTCGCATGCCTTGGTCCTTCCCAGGGGAGACCTGGATGTCGGAGAGGACGTACCACCAGTACATCGCAAACGCGAACCCGAGAGCGGCCGAAAAGACGACCACAAAGGAGGTCACGTGCGCAGACATGGTAAAGTAGCTTGCGTAGGAGTAAACAGGGCCAGCTACCTCACCTGGCGCAACTGTTGCATTAACTTGTGCCGAAGCAATCATGGTGTTTAGGGCGAACATAAGGCCCAAAAGGGCAATCAAGGGCTTTCGCAACCCCATTGTTATTCTTTCTGTTTGCTTGCCCCTCTATAGGACAAAAGTTGTGGATTATTTCTTGGTATGCGAGTATATTTGTATAATTCGTTGGCTATATTAATGTAGTTTGATTTCTACGCTTTGTATTGTGTTCACTGAAGTATTTTCGCTAAAATAGAAATGTATAGAAATGTATAAACGTTCACTATCCTCCTTAGAATACGACAAGAAAGCAATATGGAGAAGTGGAATTAAGTAGGGTAAGAATATGACATCCAAGGAATCATAGAATCCCCAAAAGGAGCCAAGAAGGACACACACACACAGTCTTATGAACTTTACATGTACAGACATCATACACATAGTAAGCATTTCGTGATCAAGCTGAACAGGGTTAAATAACATAATCCAACTTGCAGTTTCGAAAGCCAGAAATCATTGCGCAGATAGTGTAAGGTGAATAATTGCCACACAAAAGCCTCTATGCCCTTTAGTGATCAAATGCATTAATAATAGATAACAATAAGCTACCATCTGTTTTAACTTAAATGCATGAATTAGCACAGCAGAACCTATTCGATAAGTTCCTGTGCCCATAAAAATATGGTGTTTCTTACAGACATAGAGGGGGGAAATCTATGTGCGGACATATGCATGTATTATCATTTGACAAATTCTATACATACTTTTTACATGGCAGACTTTCCAACGGTATCAATAATTGATTTAATCATCTGTCGCGGTATCATAGTGCCTTCCAAACAAATTGTGGTGATGTTAGACCTTTTGATACACAAATCTAGTATTACCTGCCCACTTGTGCGAGAAATCGGATTGTAGGAAAGATCCAGGTACGTCAGCGCATCTCCAGCAGGAGTGTTTAAGAGCACGTTTACTACTTCTATCACCTCCATATTCTCCAAATTGTTGTGGCTCAGCCGCAGCGTGCGGAGGGCATTCCCGTTATGCTTTATTGCTTCTAGCAGGGGAATGACGCCCTTCGAGCCGACGTAGTTCGCGGAAAGGTCGAGGCTCGCGAGTCGTCTGAAGGGCTCCGCAGGGAGGAGGTAGAGGAGGCCAGTATTAGGCCGCATCTTATGCTCCAGACAGGCCTGTTGATAGACCTCCCGAAGCGAGGTGCTAGCGGTTGATGAGTCACCCACAGCCGATTGGGTATTTCCGCGTCCTAAGTCTAGAGGACTCAACTCCTTCATAGGGTTGAGATTAAGGATACGCGTCTTCGCCGTAACTGGTGGAATCTGCATATGAGTAGTCCGTTCAGTGAGGGCAGAAGATATTGCAGCCTTCAACGAGACATTTCTACTCCCAAACCGTTGTGCCCATCCCGCCACTGCATGTTCAGTCGGTTCCATAGCGGCAGTAGCAGCAGTAGCATTGCTTTGATCAGGCGCTAGCATTGGTGTGTCACCTTTGAGCGTGTTCAGTGTACTTCCTCTATTGCCACTACCCTCACGTGAAACACACTCAGACGATGTGTGATTGCTCCAGTGTATGGCCGCATCATAGTTCACGGGATGTCTCTTGGCAGATTCAGCATAAGACGGTATAACGTTTGACTGAAGAGGCCGCTGCTGGCCCTTTTTCTTGGTTTGTGCAGTATCCTGTTGACTCATTAGTGGCAGCGAAAACGTATTCTTCATTGTTATCGAGGTTTTGAACTGCTGTTCTGGGAAAGGTAACCGACGTGCTGTGCTAGAAGACGTGTACTCAACTGAAGGAGGGTGGTCCCTTCCCGGGGAACCACCGATGGTGTTGGAAGCTGTGCTGGGTTCTAATTCTCTTCGACCCACTGCTTTAGCTTCTCTCAAAGCCGCGGGGAAGGCTACAGAATGTGGCGAACTGAGCATTGAGTGATGAGCATGCGTCTTTGAGTGTTTCCAAAGGGGATACCGCTTTGATGTAACCCCATTTAAAGTGGATTCTGAAGGTGTCCCGTTGCTGCGCTCATCGTGGACAGTTACATCGGACGTGTTGCGTTGGATTTGCGATAATATGGCAATAGAAGCCTCCGCCTTTTCCTCGCTGATCATAGGAAATCCGCTGGTACGTGCCAGAGGCGATGCTGCATCCCTGAGGCATTGCTCAACCCTATCTAGCCGTTGAGTGTAGCCGATACCACTAGCAATCCCAATGGCACCACGTATAATCTGGTGTCGAATGCTGCGGAGCGACTGGAAGGGTGCGTCCTGCTCCATCTGGGGCTTTAGGTTACATAACAGAATGCTGTCGACACGGTAGGGTAGAAATGGCATTTCAGTTTGTATGGAAAGAGTTCGCGCACGCATGTCAGATGCTATTGATCTCAACAATTCAAGCAACATCTGTTCGGGCTGCTTACCACCCGAGTTTGTGTGGGATATTTCTTGTTTGCTGGACTCACTACACTTGGTGCTGAGTTCTTTAAGCACCGATAGGACTCTCGGATACTTTTGAATGTCGTCATGGAGGTCTTGCAGGTATATCCCAGGAAGTATCTCTTCTGAGAGGGTTGGACATATCTCTAAAACAGCTTTCCATAACGGTTTTAGCAAACCTAACTCATAAGGTAAGGAGCTATTCAACAAATCCGAGGTTACAATGGGAACTGTTCGTTCAGCCTCCCTATCAAGTGGGGTCGAGGACAATTTTCTGTTGTCATTCGGACTGCTCCTTTCATCTTGAGATGATTCATTTACAGAGATCACGGGTGTAAAGCGCATGTTTGGTAATTCACTTAGTTTAGAAATTTCTTCCGGCTTGATATAGGGGAGCGGGGCTCCGGAAACCGGACGAGAGGACGTTACACGCGTACTCCGTGAGGCAGTACTTCGCGTCGACGCGCTACCCGTGTAATTTTTAACTCCCGAAAGCGCTGGTAACAATTCAGAAGATCCTAGTGGTGATGTTAAAATCCTTTGTTTAGCGGATCTAGTAGGTTCAACTTCAAAATCATTTTGCCGAAAAATTTGTGAAGGTACAACATCTTGCTTAGGCGAAGTGCCAAATGGTATTTGCTCCACTGCATGTGATCGTCTGTTGGATGAATTAAAACAGAACAGGGGCCGCTTCTCTGCAGATGACTCTATTCGCGGTGCGATCGGCCGATCTTGATAGAAAGTCTTACGTAGCTCCTCAGCCATGCGCCCCACTCCAGCGTCGTGACACATGCTATCCCAGCGAGCGGCGGGTATAGATGACACTTGGGGGTCCTTTGCCTGACCTACGGAGTCGCTACATGGTACCTTCGGTTGCTTTCCATTCGTCGCACCACTTGTACTGGTTCTCTCAGTGTGGAAATATGCGCGATATCTGTCCTGGCGCTGGGTGTGTAACTTAGCGATTAACTGGCGTTGGAAATCAGCTAAGTCGAGCTGGATTGGTGCTGCATGAGGGAAAAATGAATTTGGGTCACCACTACTTCCTCCAGTGAGCAATGGAAATGCATACTGCACCTGATATATAGCCATATCCCCATCCTCATTACAGCTACCAAATCTTAGGATGTCAAACATGGCACCAACTGCGGCATGGTTTGTACTGTCAGACGGTTTTGCAAGTCGCCGATGCAGATCTGCTTGCACCTCGTCCCATGCCTCTCGCAACATGTTTAACACGCCCTCGGCGGCTTCACCAAGTTCACAAAGGGGTGCGCTAAAGTTTAGAGACATATCAGATTTCGTCCGTTGAGGTTGCCATGTGGGTTGTTCCTCACTACTTCTCAACAAGAAGGGTAGTAGCTCTAACTTAAGACAGCTTCCGAGTGTGCCAACAAAGGATTCAGTGGAGCGCATGCTTCTAACATTAAGCTTGTTCTGAGCATAGAGAAGACCATATTTTGCTCTTGCAACTGGCATATCGGTGACGCAAAGCGGTGAAACCATGAATAAAGGGGGGGAATAGAGATACAGGGGGAGGGAGTGAACTAAGCTTTTTCGTTGCGTTGAAACACCCTTCAATACGCACTGGAGCCGCATTAAGAACGTGAGCATAACATGCAACTTAAGCTGGCAAAGGGTTTCTGAAACGCGCCTCTCCCATTCACTCGTGACCACCGAACTCTCCTCTGAGAAATGCCGGTAGAGAAGTAGCTCTTTCTCTAGACTCAGAGAAGCCTCCATGAGACGCTGCACCTGAAGTCTAAGTGTGTCTTCCCATTCATTGTATGTAGAGTATGGTACGCTGGTACGGATTGCCACGTCGAAGATTGTTTTTGCATCCCCTGAAGTTATAGATCTCGAGGCGTCCGAAAAATGCGTAAAGAGACGGCCCCCATCCGAATGAGGCTGTTTTCTTTGCGTATAACTTTCCTTGGGTTCGACTCTCTCTATCGGCAGGGCAAACAATCCTTCTACTTGAACTGGCTCCGTCAGAAGCGACGTGAGACCAAAGATACGTTTGTCTCCATTTGGAAAGGCGTGTGGCGAAGAAAGCTCAGCACACCAACGTAGCGACACAAATTCCTCTGCTATAGATATGAACGACTTAAATGAACTAAGCAAACCACAAAAGGAAATCTGTGGGTGCGCATTTTTTACATCCTGCACGTCATTGCTCTTTGCATATGATCTGCTGCTTTCATGGTCGTCTTGAATACCCCCGCAAATATCCTCTGAATGACATGTATCTTGCCCGCAAGCGATATCCTCTGTCATGCTACCCAGAAATCTAATGAAGGAGTATGACTCTGAAATTATGAAAATGACGTTCCTCTAGTTTGCTGTGATAGTGAGTCACCTTCGCAATTGACTCAGTAGGTATATGCAATGGGTACGTATGCTAAGAGTGCGGTTACTGTCTGTTGCTTTTAATTAAACATAGAGATAGCGAGGGAGAAACACAAACAAATAATATCTAAAATAAATAGACAAAAATGGAAATAGGCGAAACTTGTATTAGAAAATACAAAGAATTCCATCAATTTGCACATCACATTTTGTCTTAAAAGCATCAAGAACTAAAATAACTACAATATAGAGGAATAATAAGGAATATATAAAAATAAACACCTATCAGAGTTGCGCTTTTAATGGCCGAGAAGTTAGTAAAAAAAAATTAAATGAAGCTGTTATTGACAAGCACTTCATTTTTTTGTGGACTAAAATTATACTATGATCACATAATAAAGATATATTGCGTGCATATATATATACATATTTAGCTAATTACTTTCGTATGAAATATAAGAATGATAAATGGAGATCACTTCCTGATACAAAACATACTTTACTTTCTGTTAAGGCTAGGTTTGAACCTTTTAGGGGCAATATAAACCATAATAGTGGTAATAGGGACTGAAATTCATATAATGATTCGAGAGATAGCCACTGAAAGTGGCTGAGAAAGAATCAACTTCTCTACAGCCATTATTTATTCTACTGCAATGAGTTTTTGAGCACAGCATCACCTATTCTCCTCACAGGAAAGCGATGATCCTCCAAAAACTTCAGGACCAATGCTACATCTAAGGTATTACTGAATTAACTACTTTCAAGCAATAAGTGAAAAAGACAGCGCCGGATCAGCGGGGGTTCACAGGCGAAGATAAATCGCGGTCAACATACCATGCTTATCACCGTGCGATAATGTTTAAGCTCCCGAAAGTGAATCTGCCACCTTTCAACATGGCCGATGCGTAGATCGAGCATGACAATATGCATAATTGTTTCTTCTGATTCTGTGTGAAACTAGAGAAGTTTCTATGACTGGAATATAAACTATACACATATGCTATGACAGGCATCAGCATGCTAGCATGAGGCAACTCAGTCCTAACATGTGACACGTTGCTTATATCTGTATAACTCAGGCATAAATCAGATGATGAGAGCATTCGTCACATGCTGATGTTGTCTTTTGCGATACATCGCATGAGAGGTGGGCGGAACAGACTATAAGCACCCCCCAGAACGTCTTCATGTTTTATATAAGCTGAAGGAAGAATTCATTAAGTATATTTCCTTCGTTTTTCAAGTCGTGATTTGAAGTAGTAAGCTTCTTGATAAACCTCTCGTACATCAGTTTGAGCTCGCCCTGTGCACGCTGCTCCATCAATTACACAATTTTCCACCTCTCTCAGAGCTACCCGCTTCAATACAGCAAACAGATTGCGAGTGTAATATTAGGAGAGACTGATATTCATCTGGTTACGTAAGAATACAAAAAAAAATCATCTGACGACGATTTTTGGAGGATCAGGATATATCGAAAAATATCAATACCATGGGAATCCAAGGCTATGACTATACAGTGTTTGTGCCGACAGCGTAACGATAGCTCACAGAAAGTATTGTGATTGCGACTTGTTATGCTTCACTGACGATATCTTCTCCTACTTTCGCTACTTTTGGATCTCGAATGTGTGCTGCAGAAGCTCATATCTTAGTGGAATATTTGTACCGATAACGAGCGGCGCGGCTGCTCCTCCTGCAGTGTACTTTTTCACAGAATGAGGGCTACCTAGTGGACTTTGGAAGATAATTCTGCGTACCATATTCATCTTACTGCCATGAAGGACCTTATTGCAAGATTAAAATATACGCCTGAGCATCGCCATCCTGCAATGCACCTAACTGCCTAAAATCCATTACCCTAGTATATTGGGGCCTAAATTACCATATAAGATGAAACCTGATAATCGAGGTTTCAAGAGATTGCTCACATTAATAAACACGATGGAAGTAATAATCCTTTATTGATCACACACTGTCTTCAGTCATATACTAATCACTATGGAAGACAAGATGACGGAGGAAAGCCAGCCACCATGAAAGGTTTCATATTTGCTGTTCGTTGATTAACACAGGATTCAGAAGGAGAAGAGAACAAAGGAAATTATACACAGTATCATAACGTTTTTCTTTTAATCCCATCATATTAAGCAATAAAAACAAAGGTTATTGAATTAAGCAAAATCATTTTGCTTATAAACGTACACCAATGTATACAAACACTGGTTTGTTAAATTATTAAGTGAGTAAAATATATTGAATAATGAATATTCAGGATAAAATTAACAAAGTTAATAAACACGTTTCATTGTATCATTTATAAGTTGGAAAAACATGTCCAAATTTAATATAATCAAATGTATACATAAGATAGGATTCAAAAAATCCATATTACTAACAAATTTTTTTTTAGTGTGTTAAGGGAGGGCGTGGGGGAAATGCGATAGGTAGAATCGAAAAACAAGAGAAAGAATGTTTGCCACCTTAAATCAGGGAAGCCAAACCATGCATCTATGCATATATATATAGCATTGACAAGTTTGACACCTTCACTGTATATCTCTACAGGTGTACTCATAAACGAACTATATGTACACTTTGCTTAGTATTAATATCCTTTCAATCAACATACGTACAGAAAAAATAATCGCTTTCTATATTTTGATTTGCTCATCTCCTTCCTTACATGTCCTAGGAATGGTAATACGCATTTATTATTGATCAGAATACTGGAGACACGGGTAGGGCTAGAGGTCTCAGCTTCTTAATGCAGAAAAAACTACAGGTGAAAAAGGAACACCACATCAAGGTATACGCTAAGAAAAAAATAAAAAGCTTTCTCCGACGCTTACAGTAAATAGTGCATAGAATTAATACACTTTTTCTGATATGAAATATTCAACAATGCTAGTCATGTCATAACGTCGATTACATTCACAAAATCATTTTTTATCACAGTTTATTTGACTAGAAAAAGCAATTTGTCTTACATACTGGGCGGGA
>AIHY01000356.1:0-24434 GCA_000331125.1 Phytomonas serpens 9T
CTGCTGCCGCCGCGCCTGCTGTGCCGGGGCATGCAACGGGTTTAGATGAAATTTCTTGATGAGAAACGACACGACGTGGGGAAGCTCCAAGGATGCTGAGAGCTGCAAAATCGAGTAGTTAAATAAGCCCACAAACATTTCTTCCGCAAAGAGTTTGTCACCAGTGTTACTGTCGTAGGACGTATCATCACTTCCCTTACCTGCAGAACCGCCTTCGGCGGTATTCGTATTGTCACTTACCTTTCCCTCTTCGGTTGGGTCCATGCTACTTTTACCAGGTTGGTAAAGACACGCCTTTTCTTTTTGATAAATCCTAACTTTATTCATATAATGATGTATCACCCCTTCCATCTCCTCCAGAACGGACAGGCCGCTATTCCGTCGCCCATATAATCGAATGGCATGCATGAGCTGATGGCATAAGGCAGAATCAGCATCGATGTCCTTGAGTTTTGCTGTCTTTTGCAATGCCGAACGCCATGTATTAAGCATCTGAGTGTCATTCAGCCAACTTAGATGAGGCGTGGCTTGCGAGAACTGATCACTTTCAGCAGAGAGATGCTCTTGCAGATACTGAAAAACCTCTTTGCAAAAAGGCACAACCCTCGCAGGTGCGACGTACACATCGCAATGTTCTTGAAGAAATCCCGTGATCGCCTCACCGTGTATCATGGCAGAAGGATTCTGAATACCAACCACCGGACTTTCCGCTGAGACAAGCTCCAACATTAGAAACACCTCAGGGAGGGCAAACCCACGTAATAGATGCGATATTACATGAGGAGGTGATGTGGGGGCAGTCGCACGCCCGCGCACCAAAAGTGCACGCATGATAAAGCTACGACGCTTTTGTCCATGCGTTCTACCATCCATGGGATCTTCTTTGACTAGATTGGAGTGTCTTGAAGAAGTGATCTTTCGTCCTCTAGTCTGTGTACGCGTGCGTAACATGAGGGCCTCGGTGTAGTTTGTCGCCTTCACGTTTGAACTCAACTTGCAATTACGCTCTCTGATGGCCTCACTGTGGTAAAGACTTCGGGTGCCTGATCTCCCAGAGGGGCCCTCGTTGGTTCTCTGTACAGATGATGGGGTGCTATTTGCAAGCGTCACGGGGATGTTGCTCGACGCGGACCTCCCATCGAAAGCCTCAAAGCTTCTGTTGGCGAGGCTGTCATCTTTGATACTGTCCTTCTCAGACTCGGCTGCTCCTTGACTCCCTCCCATGGGACCCTCCGATCCATCCTCCAAAGTGTTGTACAAGGCGAAGAAACGTTCGCGAAACACATCACTCGCGGGATACAAACCCTGACTCCCAAGTGTCAGCATCGACACCACGACTTCGTGCAGACCGTTCCTCATCGCCTGCAAAAGTGCAATGCACGTCCCTTCAATCACCGGCCCACCTGGCTGCACGGTAGTTTGAGGCGTCAGAGAGACGATAACCTGTGCGGTGAATGCGTGCCCGGCGTGAATCGCAACGAGCAGTGGTGTTCGTCCTTGGTTATTCGCAACGCTGATTAGTCCGACAGCGGGTTCTCGTGTAGTGAAAGGACGCAACTCCCTCAGACGAGATATTTCCTCGTCGCTGAACTGCTCGAGAATGTACTCAACGACAGACGAGGCACCCTGACGAGCGGCGACGTGCAACGTTGTGTTGCCACCCGCGTCGGACGCCAACAGATCCAGAACGCACATTCCATGCCGCAGTTTGTTTCTTGAAAATGCTAATAATGTCATGGCAACATCCTCTTGATTGTTAAGCAAGGCCGTGTGCAGTGGAGTGTACCCATTTACCTTGCTACGGATGTCAAGCGAGGCACCCTTGCTCAAGAGTACGTGCACAACTTGCTTCTGTCCAAGTTCACAGGCAATGTGCAGAGCTGTGCAATAAGAACGAGGCTCGATGGCATCAACGTCTAGAATCGGCCTATCGGAACCATGAAAGGGTCCTTTCTTAGTTTGAGTCTTCCCTTCGACCTCGACGCCGTCGAGCGGCCTTGCATCCAGTGTACTTTGTACTGGTAAGCTAGAAACTTCTTCATTTTCCTGACGAACGAACTTAGCGACCTCCTGACGGCTGTATGTGTGCTCAAGTAGCGCCAAAGCGGCCTGCTCATTCCCGAATGTTACAGCAAGTAGCAGAGGTGAGCTATCCTCTAACATGATTTGAGGATCTGCCCCTCTACTTAATAGCAAGGGAATGATCTCCGGCAAGTTGTTTAACGCACTCCAGCACAAACATGAAGCCACACCAACATGATTAAGCAACGAAGCATCGTAGCGGTCTTGTCCTTCGCGCTGCACGTCCAGAAGAGCGAGTGCGATGGGCACGCAACCGTTCGCACATGCAATCTCAAGCACGTGTTCTCGTGTGAAGCGATCCACAGCGGTGGCCTTCGCCCCAAGCTCAAGCAAGCGTACTGCTAAGTTGATATTGCTATGGCGAGCGGCCATCGCCAGTGCGGATTCTCCGAGAGGTGTTAGCATGTTTAAGGCTTCACTTAGAAATGATAGGTGAGAAGGCGGCACTGCGGCTCGAGAACGTATCGAAGGCGTGAGGCATTTCTGGAGAAAATCTGTCAAAACCATGGCACATTCAGTGTGATTGCCCCCAAGTAATGCGCAGTGTAGTGGTGTATACAAGCCCCTGTGAACTACATATAAAGTATCTAAAGAAACATTGTTCGAGAAGATTGAGTAATCACCAGATGAGGCCGAAGAAGTGCTCCAAAAGGGATCTCCGTCAAGGCAGTCCAAACGATCATAGCACATTGATCTTTCCCGACCGTAGGAAAGAAGAGCCATATGTTTTCGACGGCAGAAAGCGCCCTGCATCTGCTTTAATTCATCACTCGTCATTTGAATGCCAAAGAGCTTAAGAATTTCGTGTGGCGGAATAAACTTGCACAGTACTCGAACCACCTCTTCGTAACCCAGAGCGCATGCGGCCAGAAAAGCAATTCGACGCGAATGAATAGACACCTTTGAAAAGGCGGTAGTTTCGTCCGAAAGATGTAACGCTGACAGTGGTGATATGGAAAGGATATCGTACGCCATATGGGGTAGCCTAAAGGCTAGAGCTGCACAGAGAGGTGATAAGGGAATGTCTTCGGCAATAATTGTATATACCTTACTTTTGCTCTCGATAAAGTGACTGTAATTCGCTCTTACATGGGATTGCGTACTACGACCAGGCGTAACATCACCGTCGTCTTGAAAGAGGGGTCTGGTTTTCGAGGCAGCAAAGAAGTATCCGCTGTTTCTAATGTTCTGAGGATCCCCGGTACGTCGGGGAATACATACTGGACAGTGGAAAATAAGCCCTAAGGATCCTCCATCGTCGGGCTTTCGATTTTGCCCGCCGCGCATAAATGGTTTGGAAAAGGTCCCGATAAGCTCCGGATGGGCAGAGGTCGACGGAATGGTCGGGCTGAACATCATCAGCGCGGAACCTTCCGTCGTAGCAACGCCCTCGACCGCCGCATTTTCGGCCGATGGGTGGGCGTTTAGAAGCGGTAAAGAGGCCTGAGAAGACGTCAAAATGCGAAGCAAGAGGCGGAGCTTGTAAGCGCGGTCGAAGAGCTGTAACGGCTTCAGCGAAGCGGAGGGCCTATCAGCACCTTTTCTTTCAGCGCCAAGCGCGCCACCGTACGCCGCCACTTCTTCTCGAACCCCGATGCGATTGAGTGTTTTGTTCAAGTTGCGATACTCCTCGACGGTATTGTAGAAAATCAAGTTATCTTTATCAAAGGCGAAACGGAGTGCAGTTGCAGATATTATATTGCTGTTACTGGGTTGTTTGGTGACATTTTTGGCGCGGTCATTGCGCGCAGTACCCAATCTTAGCCCTTCTCCCTCAATATCCTCGTCTTCTTCTATGTCGAGTACACGAAATTGCATCTCATCAACCATCTCTTGTGTAGCCAAGAGAGTTGCAGCAGGGTACAAACGACGAAACTGTGGAGAACCTGAAGTTGTTTCGCTGATCTTTGAAAAAACCACACCCAAAGCCGTCCCATTGACAAACAGAGATATTTCATCCTTTACGATATCGTATAAAAAGCCAAAGTTGAGTGCATGGGTGCCGTATAACAGCATCTCATCATCCACCAGGACTCCATATTCCCCCTTATAACCGTATGACGGCGGCTCTGATGTGGAAATTCCTTCTCCTGCCCTGTTAGACCCTTTATCAGTTCTCTGATTCATACAAACGGACTCATATGGATGATGACTAAGGTCTGATTTCGCAAGCACCTCCACTTTAGGGTAGATTGTGCAAAAACAACGAGAACGGGGGTTCGTGGCACGACAGACATCACGGCGAATGATACGAAGATACATCATTTCCGATGGCTTCGTTGGATCCGTTGAGTTCCGCATCACAGGTGTTGTTTCCCCATTACAATGCCTCCACACGCACCACACAATCTCTTCCGCCTCCTCGACGATGGATGAAGCCTCCCGTACGGCCGCAGGCTGTCGGGTCTTTTGGCTAACCAATTGCAAGGATACGCCAAACCCACCTCGTGTAGAGCCTAATCCATTTCTAGGGATCTTCCCGCACGACATCTTGTCTGCGCTCGACTTTTCGTCGTCGGCTACGCCTTTCCCCGATGGAGGGGGTGAAAAAGATATTTGATCGGTGGTATGCGTGTTTTGATGCCGCACTCCCTTCTCGAGCAATGCAATCTCCTCTGTGCACCAACCAACCGTAACGTTCGTCATCGGATGCGTACCGGAAGACACCCCCGCTGGGGACAAGAGAAAGTCGACGGAAACCTTAACTTCATAGTAAAACACGCTTCTGTTGTCTGGAAAACGCTTTTTACCGCCCATCGGCCGCGCCACCGCGGGGCCGCGCTCCGAGATTGAGCTCAGCGTCACCTTCGGAAGGGGAATGGAATGATTCTGAGATCTCGAAAGAACCGAGCCCGCGGGCGCCTCCATGAGCTCCACGTAGGTATCCCCACGCACAAGGATAGGCAACGCCGTCGGCCGAAGAGGAACGTACCCACATAACCCCACCCGACGTAAATACAGCGTTGAATACGAAGGCATCGTCACCGCATCAAGCGATCCAATAGACCACGCATCCAACATGCCACGAAGCAGAAGATCGTTAAACGAGATATCATCGTAGGGCTCTTCCTGGGCGCCTTTCAGCCCATCCATATTTTCGACATCCTTTAGATGAGCACGCTCTAGTCGCTCCTCTATCTTTTTGGCGAGGGTGTGCATAAGGGCCTCCTGTGTGGAGGAATGGATCGCCGCATCGGTTTTGAGTGTACACATCTTCCTTTTTTCATTATCTAACGCAAGCCGTCGAACCTGCAAGAAAAGACGCAGCTGCTGTACAGAACCGTCCAAAAATGATGAAAAAGACGAGACGCTACTCCTCCGAGAGCTTAGGCGATTGAGCCGATCGTAGCCACCGTAGTAGGTCAACAGCACGTTTTCATCTCCGTTTGATTCCATTTCCTGATTTCCATCCTCAAACGATAGTGTTTGCTTTGAGTTAGACGAAAAGTTCTCCTCATTATTTTCGCTAAGGTTGTCTCTATCGTCCTTGACAACATCAGAAGCATCGTGCTGCAGAAATAGCAATGAAGCCTGCTGCAACAACTGCTGCTCGCTTTCCTCATTACCTAATGGAGCGTCCTGCGAAACTTTACCACTTAACGGCTTCCCGACCATGTAATTTTCGTCGGTGGACTCCTGATACTCCAGCAACGTCGCCTTCACCAGGTAAAGCTGCGCATCGAGGAACGCCGCGCAATCCGCATCGTGCGTGTTCATGTTCAAAAACAAAAGGACATGCAAGGCTTGGTCGTGAAAGAACCCACATCCAAGCATGCACTCTACCAAGTCGATCTGCCCGCTCAACAACGCCGCGTAAAAGAACAACACCTTTGTCAGTGCTAAATAACGTGCATCTAGGAAAGAAACAACAGAGGAGAGCATGAGCTTAGCGAAGGCACCGACACGACCCTCCTGAATCGCACAGAGAACGACGTGTGAGAGATCCGGCAGCGCCGCTAAATCGGTGGACATCGGCGCCGAAGCCTCACTCCCAACCGCCTCGCAGGCGGTCATTTTCAACCTCCGTGTGGAACCTTTTTCGGCACCGATGGCAATCCTCCGTGAGGGATGCTGCTGCTGTTGTTGTTGTTGTTGTTGTTGTTGTTGATACGCCTCGCGTGCGTAAATCAGACGGCACGTTATTGTCACGACGGACTCAAGCGGCACCATCGTGAGAAGCTGCCGCAACGCGAACGGATCGACAACGTCGTTAACGTACCACTCGACAAAAGACCCCATGCTCCCCCCGGTACGACGATGGAGAAGTGACGACGACGGTACGTTGTGCGTGGGGGAAGGGGCGGGTTCCGCCGTCGTCCGTGTCCCCACGGCACATTTGACGCGGTGAGCGCCCCACGTCGCGTTGGAATCCCGCAACGCCAACACGCGTGCCGAGAACGAGAAAAGAAGCTCGTTTCGCAAACGCGAGATTACCTCACTTGCGGGGAGCGGGAGCGCGAGCCGGTCCTGAAGATTCTTCGCATTGCGCTCGAGCGCCCCAATGGATTGCTGCCACTCGTGAAACGCGAGCGGGGCTGAGGGAACCGGTGACTGCTGCGGGAAGCCCCTGCCGCTGTGGACGAGGGAGTTATTACCCTTTCCACTTATTGAACCCCCACCGACTCCACGAAAGTTGCCCGGAAACGAATTAAGCCCATTCAATGGCGGGTAGGGAATGTCGACGAGCGAGAAATGCGCCGCTGTGCTTCCCTGTTGGAGAAGAGTGAGGGGATTCAAGACGGTATGCGCGGCGCCCAGCGGGGTTGCTCCAATGCCAATGACGTCTTTATCCTTAGCCACTGTCGCGGAAGACTTCTCCGGGCTGTAGACGTCGCTCATGGAGGCTGTTGACACGATGGGAATCTTCAACATATGAAAGTCCTTCGTGGCTTCTAATTTACTAACTACATAATAAAGTTTCTCCAAACGATTATGAATGTTCTTTTGCTCAAACGCATACTTTCCTTTAACCCCTGCGCGTCTACTTTCCCGGAGGTGGAAATGAAACTCTGAGCTTTTTCTAAGTGGGTCGTTGCCCTGCCTGATATCCTCCTCTAGTGCCTCATAGTAAGCGTCTAATATATGGGTATGCCCTAGTAGCTTGTACTGGTATCTCTCAAGCGCAACAATCGCCTGTTGGAGCTTTTCAAAGGCTACATGCAAACCATTTTTCTTCTGTAAATGCGGAGGCGCATCATCATCACTATCCTCCACTTGCTTATTGACTTGCCCAGATAATGGTGGAATACCCACTACAACGTCCATTAACCACATATTAAACATGTCTTCAGAACACACACAAAGTTCGGAAAAGTTATCTGAGAGTTGTAGCTGCAAGCCCTCGTCCCTCAGCTTCCCTAAACTGGATGACGTCATGCTTTGTGGTGTAGTCAATAAGGTAGTGCTAGGTGTCTGAGAAAGTTTCTGAAAATGTACCGACGGCGACAGACGATTTAATGCATCCCCCTTCGTATTTTTTTTATCTTCTAAACGCCCTTTCAAGTACGTTTGACGTCCACTCAATGGCGGCGAAGAATTACCAGGAGAGAGCTGAGCGGAAGGGAACGATAGCCTTCCCGCTTCCCCTAAAGGGGCTGTTGCTGCTGTTGGAGGGGGTGCAAATCCGTATAGAGGGCGATCTGTTGACTGTTTGGACATAAGGATTGGGATCGGTTTCTTGTGGTCTCACGATTGTTGACCTTACGCAAATTTAGGTACATATTGATGTTTGAAATAAAGTGTAAGGAAAAGGTATTTAGAGAAGGAAAATAGAAAAATGAACCGCAAAATTGGGCGCTCTGATACCATCAGACCCGGACTACGGATATTTCTTTTCAAAATAACCACATCGTAAAAGTAATATGGCTTTCCAGTGATCCCTTTGCATACTTTCATGAGAACTTAAAATAAAACACCTAACATCGATCCATAAGGACATCCCAGGGAGTGTCGCAAGGAGTCTTCAAAAAGAAACTCGCTCACACTAATATAACTTGCTCACTGTGTCTTTAGTAGATACTGTTAAAAGTTTCGTCACATTGCCACCCAAGGAACAGTATACTGGATCTCCAATTTTTTTTAGAGGTGAAAATGAGTGGTGAGTAGATTTGTTGATAATGACGAAATACCTTCTTATTTTCTCATCCTTAGACCAATGGTTCTAAACCTCAAGCTATCAACGAGCATGAAAAAGAACTTCCCTCTCGAACTGATCCGTCTCCTACACACACACACACACACACAGAAGGCTAAAAGGGTATAAGGAGAAAATGGAGCACCGCCCTTCTTATGCGTATACCTTCGAGCTTAGACAAATGGGTGAATAATGTGAAATCATAAGGCTTCATTTCACTATGCATAAGAGATGATTTCTCGCGTTGGTAGGTTGAATATATATATATATATATATATATTATATTGGGGCTCACTAAAGTCCTTTTTTGATGGTCATTGCTGTCTTTTACCCCCTACTTCTCCTTCTTCCCTTTTTTCTAGCCTTGCCGTTGGCTCATCCCTTCTCCTTCATTAGTTGGGAATCTGCTCCACCATTTTCGAGACGTATGAAGAAACTCCCACCACCTGTGTTCGCCATCTTGCAACGTGCTCAGCAAGCTGCTTCAGCTCCTGCAACCTCAATACGCGCGGCTCCACCCAGGTGATGCGAACCTCCTTCGTCAAGCCGTCGATACGGCCGTGCACGATACCGTGTGCTAGAGCCGTGAGCAGCAGCGGCTCTACCTTCCCCTCCTCCACGAGGCAACGTTTAGCAATCGTTTGAAACGAAAAGGTGCGCTTGTTGAAGGGAGTGTAGAAGGCTAAATGCAAAAGTGCGGTGAGGCGTACCTTTTCCTGCAACGCCGTACGAGCCGCACCAACGAGATCAGCGACTTGATTGATTTCGGTTAGATGAGCATCAGTGAACTGCTGAAAGCCCTCCACGTTACCCTCATTGCAGAGTCGTAGCCACTCCAGAACCCAACGATGTCTCGCTGAGCCCTCCAAAGCAGCTACCAAAGAGCTGTTGTTGAGAAACTTGCCAAAATTAAAGATCTCGTCGGACAAAAGTGCAGCCACAGCCGTTCGGAAAGCGAGCTCATCCATCTCATCCGGCAATAACGGCATTTCGGCCTTATCCGAGTAAGTCACGATGTCAAAGGTGTTTTTGTAGAATTGCGTATATTGCCTTCGCAGCTCGTAGTCCTTCCCACGAGCCTTACAGTAAAGCATCAGAAGAAGCGGTTCTGCCTCATGCATTTGCAAACTCCCAATGTAAGTGTTAAGTTCTTCAAGAAGTTTACGCGCAATGTATGGGTTACTTTCAGGATCCGCCGCAGCCGCACTCTCCTCTTCAATGTTGGAGGGTGTGCTTGATAGTAGAAGCATCGCACGAATGCACTCCACCGCGTGTCTTTCCTGCTTGGCATCACGCCCTAGGAGGCTTGCAGATGCCCCTTCCACGATATCTAGGGCCTTTTCTAAGCTCCCATTAGAAGAAAAAACGACCGAATAAATAAGCTTCACGTATGCTATGGGAGAAATATCAGCACGAATATTGCGTAACACGTTATCATGCAGATCGTAGGCGCGTGCGAGAACGACAGGATCCCGCATTACCTCCAAAAGTGTTAATGACATCTCATACCAATGGCGGCGATAATACTCATTAAGCGAGGTCTGAATTGTTGTTGCCGTTTTCTCGTGTCCGGCCTCCCGTAACTCATTTTTGAGCATGTTTAAGTAGTCATGTGTAGTTTGCTCCATTTCTCTTCTTGATGCTTCTCCTTCTCTTCTGTTCCCTATATTATTTTTCTCTGGAACGAATTTCTTTAATACCGTGCTATAAATTTGGTTCAGATGCTTTTCACTCGCAAGAAAATGGAGGTAGAAAACAAATCTACTATAAAGCATCATAGAAAAATGCCGAAAGATTTCCTCATAGAAAAACGGATACTAGGCATATGTGTATACAATAACATGTTTGAATATACGTTATAAAAGTGATGATAATTGGTTAAATTTTTGTTTCCAACAAACAAGGGGTTTAGAAAGAGCAACGGAAACTTTAAAAGAAAAAATTAAAATCGTATTGTCCCTCCATTATTCATGTGTTTCATCTATTTCATCACCACGATTATTAAGACAAAGGATACATAATCGCAAAGGAATCCAGCATCGGTAGTTCAGCCTTCACCATGCTTCATGCGGATGGAAAGAAAACATCTCAAAAGAGGAAAAATACGAAAAAAGATGAAGACAAATCCCTATTTATAAGTTGCAGTTCATCAATATAATAACTCAGGGGGAAAAAACTAGGTAGTAAATGGTGAGACAGCGTCAACATGATGTCCCCCTTTTAATTTTAGCTTTCCACGTCGCTTTAGATTCTAGCACAAATTGATCATCTTCTAATATATTCTTTGCATTATTATTCACATTTCTCTTCACCTTTGTTTTTAGACATTAAATTTCTGTTCCCCTCCGTACAGCACTACGCACGGCAACACGTGATTAGTGATGTGGACCATAGCAGCACGCCACTCCTTGAACTCACCATCCCATCCCCCCCCCCCCTTCCTCAGAGGCATTTCCTCCAATTCAGAACGCAAAACCATTAAATCATAAAACCGAGTCGCTCTGTCTAGAGGGGAGAAGGGGAGGTTACCATTAAGTCTCCATATACAACACCAACAGAAAGGAAAAAGAAAAAGGAAATTCCTCCCATCTTTTCCTACCTGTCAGATATTTCCGAGAGCTGCTTTTGTATTCCTTCAATGAAAAACCACATCAAAATTACCTGTGGTACGCAACGCACGGCCTCCATGAGAGATCCCGCATACAAGCCCCGAATTCCCTCCTTCGCATACACCTGCCGAAGGCAATTCCCGACACTCGTATAGAGTACTCTATCGTTACTCTGCCCCGACATTCCAATTCTGCGCTTGGCAACATCCAACGGAAACGTTACGGCGATGGAAGCCAACGCTGCAAGTGAGCCGCCCACCACCGTGGAAAGCACATTTCGCGTGGCATGATTCGTTCTAAAAAACACCGGATTGGGGCTATCAAGCAGCGCGTACTTCACTGTCTCGTAGGTGGCAAAACAAACGAGGATATCCGGTACTCGCTGCATCGACGATGCGGCGAAACCACGGTAAAAATTCCGAAACGAGTTCGTCTCCCGATAGATAAGCTGACAAGTAGTGAAGATGCCATTGAACCGCCTCTCACCGGACATCAACCGAAGACGAACGACCTCGCCGGGGTAAACCGCCGCGCTGGCGAGGATCGCCGCGACCCCGCCTGCGCCGCACTTGATGACGAACTTCTCGAGCATATCCACCTGCCGTCCACACTCGCCCCGCACCCGGTCTAGCCTCTCCTGCATCCAAAACTTTACCCGCCCGTAGATGGCGAACTGTAACCCGCTGTAGGGCACGCGAATGATCACGGAGGTGAGGTTGCCGCGCCAAAAGCCGCGGAGGCCATCATGGGTGTAGACCCAATGGACAAGCTGCCAGATGCTATGGCCCGGATGTTGCCCGAGCTGCTGGAGTACCACGATGCGCTGGAAGGGGCTGAGGATAGACTTTGCAAGCGTCCCGCCGCAGCTCCCCGCCACAACGTCAATCCAGAGGGCAAACTTCTTCTCACTATCGGTGTGTCCCGGCATGTCACACCTCAGACTTGAGAAAGGGATAAAGAGGTAAAGAGAGATATAGAGATCCCCTTGAGGCTATCTCCTCTAAATTTGCTATCACTCTGTGGTATGATCGGAACACAAACAATTTGTTGAACGATCTTGCATCGGTATGGGTAGCTATGTATTATGATTACGGTTGTTGTACGAATCCCTTTCTATAGATCAAGACCGCTGTTCATGTACCAATGTAAGACAAAACTCTCTCAGGAAATGAAGACAATCTATACTCCATAGTCAACGTCACTTTGATCATTTATACTGAACTAGCCCCCAACCCAATGGACTAAGGAAAATGTTTGACATAGCTTTTAGAATTCCATACAAAGAATCAAGCTTCGTCTCGTTTGCATTCGTTGTCTTGGATTCATCAATTCAAATTTCAAAAAGGTATCATAAAATTGAAAGGAAGATCTAATCTCAATGCCAATTCGAAATAAAAACTATCTCAATAATCAAAAGTAAGCAATATATATAATACGGAATGTGTTAAATATATTTGCCTGCTTGATTCAAAAGCTATAGAAAGTGTCAATATTACATCGTGGGGATCATGATTTCCCTTGAGGAAGTAGGGGAACAAAAAAAAATTAGTAGAAGAAGGCGAAGAATGAAACCAATGAGATGAATAGCGGCAAGCAAAAAGTGGGCTCAGGACCCATAGGATCCCTCTAGAGCAGCGTATATGGTGATGCTTTCATAATTCAAAATCTCCATTGCAAATAAACATAAAGCACGCAATAAAATTCACATAAAAAATAAAAATGTGTTAAGATGATGTATGAAGTATCCGTCTACAAGATTAACTTCATAAGGAAAAAAAAGACGAAGCGAAGATAAGGTCTAAAAAGAAACTTTCCAAAATCATGAAAATTCTCCTCGAAAAGGTGCTCGTTGAACAATCCTAAACAACTAAGAACCCCAAAAAAAATAACAGTTTGCTAAACCGTTGGTGTGCATAAAAAGAAAAGGATAAGAAAGATGTGTTACCCCTCCCTTTTTAGGAGTCACGCAGCCATAAAGGAGTTGTCCTTCCTGAACTTTCAGTAATCTCCTCTACACCCACTTCAAACTCCAAATCATCATCCACCTCCTCCATCTTATCCTTCTTCTTCATATACTTATCCTGAACAAGACTGTCTTTACGAATTAAATTCGCTCTGATTTCAGAGTTCCTCTCTGAATTATTTGGTCCTCCTTCGCGCGAATGTTGCATGGATTCCCTCGCGGTGCTCTTCTGCCGTTGTTGAGGAAGAGTAGGAGGCACAGCGGTGCGTTTCTCGGAGGTGCTTTTTGCTATTCGCGAGGACTCCTCACTTGGCGTGTCATCAGGAGCTTCTTCCTCCTCTACGGGAATCTCCGAAAGCGACTGAACGGGTCGCACTATGCTTACATTTCCTAGCGTACCTCCCACCTCATTGACCCCTTTGGAAGAGGAATGAAGGGGTAGCGTTGAACCCGCATCAAACCTCAAGAGTCCTGATTCCTTTTTGTTATTTTCATCATAGGGCATAGCCGCAGCAGCCTTTGACTTATTTGAAAGGTAATTTGAATCTGAATCTTGTCTGCACGTGCTGCCACCCACCTTCGTTGAGATGAACTTCCCCGTTTCTCTAGAAGCCGAATTCGACAGAACGCGCTTCGGCGGCGGTGAAAGGTTGCTGCTTCGCCCGTTGGAGTTCAAATCGTTGTTATTATTGTCGTAATTACAACTATGATTACTATTGTTATGACTAGTGTTATTATTGTTGTTCTCGCTAGATTGCCGCTCCGGTGAAGGGCTTTGGAGATCTTCTGAGCGTCTGTTACCACCCTTCCGAACGCTGCGTGTGGTGCGACTGCTGCTGCCGCACTGCGCTCTCATATCATATGCGAGATTAGTTTCGATCTGCATGCAGCGATGCTGAAGGCGGGATTTCAACGCCTTCACCTCCTCTTCAAGCTCTTGACGACGCTGTTTCGCGGAGTCATAGCGTACGCTGAGTGCCTTATCCTCCGCATCCTCTTTTCCTCTCGTGATCCTACGAGAAGGCATTGTAGAGGGTTGACTGTGACTTGAAGTAGTCCGACGCGAGGCAGAATCACATGGTTCAGAGCATATCGCATGGCGGTAAATCGCGATTGCAGCGTGAAGTTGATCTATCTTGCGTTTGTTTTTCTCAAAAGTGCTTCTTAACCGTTCAACATCTCCCCGCATTACCCCCATAGCGTAGTTCTTTTTCTTTAACACCCCCTCTAGCTCTTGGCACTTGGCGAGCATAGCATGTCGGGAGGTTTCCCTAATTTTGATATTCTCTTTTAGCTGTTCGATCTTTCTCTCAAGGTTCGCATGGTTGTAAATATTTTCGTTGACTTGACGGTTTTTGATCTCCTCGGATGGAGGTAGGCGGCGATGAAGTGCCTCAATCATATGCTCTACTCGCTTATCACAACTTTCCAACCCACGCTTGACTATTTGCGCCTCTTTTAGCCTCTCTTTGGCTCGCTCAAGCCGCTTGTTAACCTCTTCGACGAGACTTTCAACCGTGATTTCATTCTCGCACAGTTTGAACTTTTCCTCAAGATCCCTGTTAATTAAACGCAGCCTTTCCAATCTTTCCATCAATGGTACAGCCTTTTTGTTTCTATTATTCATATTGCGTTTTCCATTGTACATACCCCTTGAGTAAAACGAGGGTTGGTCAGCCATGTAGTTCCTGCCATGCACTCCCCCTTCTGAAACAAAACCAGAGGACTGATTTCGACTAATATTAGCTATTTCTTTCTCTTTAGCTTCGATCTGCGTATTTAAATGTGCAATTTGATCATTTAAAGAGCGGAATTTCTGCATTAACGTAGTCTCTATAGTGGGTGAATCCTCAGAATCATCTGATGAACCCACATGTTGATCATCAAGGCTAACTATTTGACGTCGAAATTTTTCGACTACATCCGACTTTGAGGATGTCGGCGAGGACACAGACAACTTCTTTGAGTTTTCCTCATGCGGTAAATCAATAGACAACTTATTTTTCTTCCAAATCGTACTCACACTTGGGGAGTTAGGTTTAGAGGAGTTTTCAACAACATTGGGAGCAAGGTGAGATTTGGCCATTTTCATTTCCGTGATGGGAAGGGGAGAGGGGTCATTGGCATTTTTACCCAATTGCATTCGCTGCTCGGATCTCGTAACGGCGCCTTTACTAGGAACAGCAGAACTGACTGCGGTAGCAGCAATAGAAGTAGCTATGGTCTTAGAGGTTGGGGATATAATGGTAACACTCGATCGGCGTGAAGAAGCTAAAGAAGCTTCAAGGCGAGAGCTACTCTCGAGTTGACTAGTCCGCTGCGCTGAGGGTACGATGTGCAGTGTGCTAGTGATAATACTTTTCACTGGAGCCTGCCCTGTGGGATGAGCTTGATTTAAAGCCCCCGGACTCAGCGGCGTATCGGATGAAGATAGTGACGAAGAAGAGGAAGAGCTTGTTTCGTCAGTTTCAGCCTCGCGTAGTTGTTCTTTCTGCCCGACCGGCTGTTGCTTTTGCGGCAACACTTCACGCAAGGAGCACCCACTCACGCTTTCGGAATCCTGTACAGTCCCTTCCATCGGAAGGTCTGCTCCTTCGCCAGCACTCAAGTCGCTTACACTACCGTTTTGATTCGGAAACACAAATGACTCAAGCTGCGGCTCCTCCTTCTCTAGCATCCAGACGGTTGTAACATTAGATTGATGCATGATTCCATCCCGAGACTCAGACGCAGGATCCGTCGAAGGATTGCGAGAGATCACCGAGCGCTGTCCCTTCTGCGGTACGGAATTCAAGCTTACGCTTGTGTTAGTGGCGTTACCCCTAACATTTTGATTAGTGAAGCTCTCGTTGCTCGTTTCCTGGGCCGCGGCATAACGTTGATTGCTAGGCTCCACTCCATGTAACGTGTTGCTTGTGCGTCCTTCACGAGTATCGGAACCCGCCACGCCCTTCTTCTCATCCAGGTGAGCCTCCTTTTCCACTTCGTTTCCTGGCTTGTTGAGGTAAGCCGTGTTGCTTGCCATGGAAGGAGTCACATGTGGATTTTTCGGCATCTCCGAATCTTGAGAAGAGGTCGAGACGCTGGATAGAGAACTATGCGATGAGGTCGATTCAGCATCGGCGTCCTCGGAAGTCGCAACAGGTGCCGTTTTAACCCCTACCCCGCTCAGCGGAAGTTCAATGCGCCGCGATGGTGTGCAATTGATATCTGAAAACGAGGAATCGCTTGAACCAGAATCACGCTTAGAGATATGGATATCCTGATTGTCGGCAGAAGTAGAGCCGCTTTCTGAGAAAGCACCGTCCACCACTGCAGTGTTTGCGTATTTCTCCCCCTTGACATTTCCGCCCCCATGGCCAGTAATATTGCTCTTGCGATTTTTATTCGGTGATGTAACCGAGTTAGCTAAGTCATCCCCAGACTCGAAGTCATCCTCGTAATAATCATCAGAGGCAAGCATTTGGTCGTTTCTATGTGATGGAGAAGAATTCACCTTTCCTTCTCAAGGCTCGGTGAAAATATTTACCTATATCCTAGGACTCCTTGGAAAAATGAAAATCGGAGGCTTGCATCATTCCTACATGCTAATGACAATGTTTTTAGCATTTCATTTTCCTACTTATGCCATAAACATAGACGCTTGCATCTGGAAATCCACTTCAAAGCAGCATATTTTTGATCCATTTTTTACTGTCTTTCTAGCCTAGATAACCAAGCATACAGCTTGCGAGCTTATCTTTGTCACTGCTCAAGTAAACCGATACACCTTCCCTTCCTCCCCCAACCATCTTGTTTGCGTACGGAAAAGAAAAAGTTAAAAATATAATATCTCCCGCATCGGCAAACTTGTTTCATAACTTTCAGGAACGAGATGTCCTCGAGTTTCTTCTCCCTTATGATATTCAAGAAGTAATGGACTCCGTGTAAGGGCATTGTCATGGGAAAATAATAACAAGCCATAAATGCCGCTATAGGAATTCCGATCTTCAATCTTAAATGAGCTATTTTGTAAACTACCAGACTACTCCTCAACCTAGTCATCATATCGATCTGCTCTCAGGTTTTTTAAACTCATCCCCTCCTCTCTGCTCGCGTGTCGTTCCTGGAGCAGGAGGACCACGCCAGGAGTATCCAGACAGGATATCCACCTTTTCCTTTTTCCTCAGACCAAAAGGGAAGCAGAATGAGCGCTTGACGCACGGAGTAGAAGAAGAAGAAGCAAGGAAAGTCATCATGGCTCCCACCTCCACAATCGCAGGAAGATGCTCTAGCAATTCTCCATCCGCCTCAATCAGGATCTCGTCCCCGGTGTCCTCCTGCCTCTTAGCCGGCGGAAGACAGCCCTCACTTTGGAGCTCATCCCGCTGCGTATCCACGACAAAACGCTCACCATCAAAGGCAGTTGTGCAGGACCAACGCAGGTGGCGTTCATTGTAAATAGATAAAAGTCCACTCAAAAAGGATGCCCCAGTGGCCGCCCAGTTCGTGCAACTTAATAGGCCATCGGTGGGATTAGCGTGCGGCGTGACGTGTATCCCGCCGCCATACCACCGGCCGTTCCCAAAAACGAAGGTGGATGACAAAAACGACACCCAGCGAAATGGCGCCGCCGCTCCCGAGTCCACGAGTTGCGGATCGCAAACCTTACATCCCAAGGATGAGGAGGAAGCAACAGAGGCGATGTTTAAATTCCCCTGCCCCTCCTTTTGGGTGAGCTCCGTGACGGTTTTAACAGAATCACACTGAGAAAGACGCTCTGAGTGAGGCGATATAAAAGGATATGGAAGATCGAGCTCCAGGCGTATCGTAGCCGGTTTGTCAGCATATACACTTACAGGGGGATATATAGGCGAGTTTTTAGACCTCGGGGGGGGACTTGAAATACGTGGCGTGTAAAACAACGATGTACGCACTTGTGGTACAAAGCCCGCACTCTTAGTATTGCCTAGTGAAGCTACAGTCTCCTCCGAGGTCATCTTTTCGGGATTCTGCTCAAGTGCTGTGTCCTCTACATCGCAACCATCCTCGAGGCCGTCGCTGCTATTGAATTGAGGCCCCCAAAAGTAGTAATAATCACCGCTGTCTTGAAACTGCGTTGACGTTGTCTGTCCACACTGTTCTGCCTTATCAAATAAGCCGTGGCTTTCATTTGACACCTTACGGTACCTTGCAATCTCTTCAAGAAAGTCTAAGAGGCTATTACTGCATGAGGACGCGAATACGTGCGGAGGAAGACCTTGGCCCGCCACCCATCGTCTGCCTTCATTCATGTGTTCGTCCGACGCCAGGGGCAACGGAGACATAGGAGGTAGACGCATTAAACGAATCCGCTTTGGGGTCATCGACGGAAGTGCAAGGGCCGCTGATAACGCAAACAATAGGGATCCACTTAGCGCAGACAAATAGGGAATCCTTTTGAGTCGCTCCGCCCACTTAACTACATCACACGATAGACCAATGGAGCACTCGTTGATAAAGAAGTGGACGTGTCCAGTTTTGGGAAACGTGATACGCCCAATGTCTACTTCATACGAAACAAATGCAGAAGACGCGTTTGACTCCTTTCCATTCTCGTCGTTTGAATGTTTCCACCCCGGCACTGTCTCGGAAGGCAATTTTTGATTGAGGTTGTTTTGCAGCGCCCCACGAACATCCGACGTAAAGCGACGAAAGAAATCCGCAGAGACCGCTCGAAGAACCTCCATCGCCTCCTCCACCGTCGTACAACACAGTCCCAACCGCGCAAAGTCGGAGCCCGTCCCGGACGGGACGTACAGCATCACCGGCAGGAGACGACGGAGCACGGCCTTATCCTCCCGAACGCGGGCGTAGAGGTGTCCGGGGCCCCGCCTCGTCCGCACCCCCGCCTTGTCCGTCCCGTCCACGGGAGAACCGGCCCCCCGTGTCGCGTCCCCAGACGGCGGGTCGTCCCGTCCCGTCCGGAGTGCCCCAGGGGGCCCCACGAGGGGTTCCGAAGTCCTGCCGTCGAGGAAGCCGTGGGCCGCCGCGAGGGTCCCGTGGGAGAGGCCGTGGACGACCTCCCCGAGGGTCCCATCCCCGCCCAGGACGACCACCACATGTAGCAGTCCCGATGACGCACCGGGGAAAGGGGGACGACGGCCGTCCCTCGCGGCCCGCAGACGCGTCTGCCAGATCAGCCACGCGACCTTCTCCGCCACCCGGGCGCCCTCCTTGGGTTGTTCGGTCTCAATGAAGGTGACGGAAAGGGCGGCTCGACGCGGAGGCCCGCCCGTGGCAGGGGTGTCACGGCCATTACCCTGCCCCCCTCTTTCGCCCTCTGCCGGCGCCCCGTCGACACCACCCGCGGGGGTGGGGAGACGCCCGGCATAGTGCGGGATGGATTCCACAGAGAACGCCGACAGAAACCACGAGGCGGGATGTCGTTGGACGCACACGAGGTCGTCAACTGCATCGCCGAGGCAGCCATCCTGGGAGAGGTGGCGAAAGATATGCTCCATCTTTGCCTTGCCGAGCCCTCCCCCGCTGCTGGGATTCCCAATCACCCATACGTAGAGTAGCGGATAACAAGAAGTCTTTAATGAGGGCATCCGAACACTTTTTAGTGAGTGTTTTCGAGTTGCATCCCTTAGTATTCTATTGAAAGGATAAATAAAATTTTAAAAAACGTGGGATTAAACTACCATCTGTGCAGTGGAAGTAACAAATGTAGCTGTTAGAAATGGGTTGCGTTTTTTTAACTTAATACAGCGCGTTCTCCTCTCTTTTATATTGGAGTTCATTAATATCATCATGATACTTGCTAAACTGATTTTCCTTCTCGATCGATTTTACGAAACTAAAGTCTACAAGAAATTGGCGATACAATCTTTCATATCTACAATAAAGAGATGAAAGGTCATATCTAGATGTATGAATATTCACCGATGTAGCAAACATGAAGAAGGAACAAAGTAAAACCAAGTGCCAAGTGTGACCAGGCACATGTTTTGTACCTTCAGCAGAAGATAAAGTAAGCAGAATGTCACTTTGCTTTTTCTAGGGATTTAAACGGTTCACACATCTTTTCTATCAAAAAAAAGGCATAAAGAGGGAAGATCAAAGTTACAAAAAAAACAAGGGAAATAAGGTAAATCCGAATGCATGTAATATGCATAGGCTAAAAGGGAGGAAAAAGATGGTCTATAGTGTTACTAAATAGCTACAGATATAATTGGATGCATATCTATCATTTTTTACTCTTCACATTGGTGAAAAATATAGTTACGTTGTGGTTTACAGGTTGTGCTCCTCAGAAGGCCCGCTCACCCTTTCGTTTTCATCCACTTGTTTCACTTTTGTTCGCTCGCACGCCAGCAAGCGAGACGGTATGGAAGGTATGTTGGGCTCCAGCAGCAGTAATTGCAGTATTGCGTACAATAAATGTGAATCATCCCGACAATTCGGCCATGCGTGATGCTGAGGTGAATTTCCATCTTGATTCCCATCGGTACTACGCATAGAAGCATGTTTAAATTCCTCGTCGGCCTTTTCATATTGCCTTCGTTTTTGCTGTTGCCGCTGCATCCATGTGAACAAACGACGACGCAATATAGAACGCTTCACCTCGCGCTGGGTTAGATATTCCTTTAGTTGATGGAAAACGTTTTCTGCAATCTGTTTGGTTTCCAAAGGTGTGAAATTGGTTGCCGCCACAGATGATGAAGTATCGGTACTATATAATACAGCATCATTTGAAGCTTCAGCGTTTGATGTATTTGAACTCTTCACAGAAGATGCAATTGTATCTAACGTGACGTGTACGCGGCTTAACGCATCCTCAATTCGATCCGCTATGGCTGGAACGTTTAACTCATTCATCTGCTGTATGGCTTTGACGACTTCACTGTCGGGAGTTAATGTGCTGTGTTCTTTCGAAACCTCTAATTTATTAGGGTCGTGCGGTTGTATTTGATTATAGACTTTATCGAGTGCGTCAAGGATTGTGTTAAGGTCATAGATTGGTTTTTGCTGCAAATAAGTATCCTCGTCACCCATTCCAGCCGATGAAGCATCCCGTTGAGTAACCAAACCTCTGATATCTCGTAGTACCTGAGCCAATTCCTGCATAACCTGCTCATTGTGCTGAAATGAACTCGATGAAAGCGGAGCTACAGGCAGCGACACAGGTGTGGAAGGTGAGATCTCTGGGCAGGGGGCAGCACTGCGTTTGCTGCTCTCGCTTTTCATTTCTGCGCGAACCTCAGAAATATCCCGCTTGATGGCTGGTAGGTTAGTATCAATGCGTCCCAGTACCTCTCCGAGGGTCTCCGACGACTCGATGAGCAACCGAAGATCCTCCTGGAGCGGGTTCACCCGTTCCTTAAGGAGCGCCTCGACGGCGTCGAAGAGTTTCTCGGGCGACCACTGTCCAACCATGGTGGAGAGTGACTTCACGAGATGCGAAGTGGCCTGTTCATGGCGAGCGGAAACCTCCTCAATGGCCTCCGTGATCATGGTTTTCAGCTCCACCGTTTGAGCTGCACGCGCGATCTCGTCGTGTTCGGCCTGCTCCTGGCGGTAAATACTCCCGAGAGATTCCCCCGCCTGCCGACGAAGCTGCGCCTCACGTCGCTCCACAATTGACTCTACCACTGCAGCGATGCGAGCGGACTGCTCCACTAACACATCCAATGGAATCAGCCCCGCTGAAGAGGGTGAAAAAGAATGCAAATGTGGAGGGAGGTTTTGGGTGCTTGAGTCAGAAGAGGCAACGGTAATCGGGGTGGTGAGCTCGGTGTAGGCATCACGGAAGATGCTCTTCTTCTCAAGCGCCGACGAGGATTCAGTGCGGGACGAGGAAGAAGAATGAGAAGGAGCCGTAACATCAGCAGATAAGGAATCCGATAAAGGGGCTACCGGGGGAAGTGCCGTGCGGCGTAGGAGGTATACGAGATTGGATAGGCTGATTTGCGCCTGCGCGATGACGTAGACGCCGAGAAAGAACCCCCTCACATTGTCGGGCAGAGTCTCGTAAAGGTTCTCAATTTGGTGTCGGAGGAGCTGCACATCATCGCCGATTAGATGACCAGCGTGAATCAGTAAATAGACACCTCCACGGATGAGAGTGCTTTGTGAGGGAATACTATTCTTGGCTTCGCTGTCGAGAATCTTTTCCTCCTTGATGGCTTTGACTCCACCTGCAGATCCTTTATTGCTCTTTGGAGGAGCGTTGGTCTTGATTCTTGATGCAGAGATGGCTGCACCGGACACCCCGGGTTCGAGCAATGACCTTGCGTGAGCCTCTGCGGACGCCATCATCTCCAGTATGTCCGCCGGAACCTTCAGTTCATCCTGACAGTATCGAGTAACTGACCCGATGGCATTTAACCACGCCCCGTACACGCCGCTTGCCATCCCGAGGCTGTAGACCACAATACGAACCTCCCCCTGTGGATGGTCGATGAGCTGATCGCGCGTAAACGGCGCGGACTGCAGCTGCGGAGGCCAAGGGGAAACCTTCTTCAGAAGACTTGTGTACGACGTTTCATCAAGAAGAGTATGCAAAATGTTCAAATCTACTGGCTTGTCTTGGGGGCTTTGCCATACCACCCTCTCGTATTCGCTATCGTGGAATACTCCACTGTTACTACTACCAGTATCAATAGTACGAGATCCGACCCCTGTATTGGGTAATGGCGCTACATTTGAAATCGGAGCATTCTCCATAGTGTTAGCCTTACCTTGCAGATTAATTTTGTTCACCTCGCTTTTAATGGAGATGCGCGAAACTTTTTTACCTTTTTGCATCAAACTGACAGAACCCTTCGCGCTCTTTGGTGCACCCTGTGAATCGTGTGCCTTCAGCTTTTTAAGTACAACAGTAGGTGATAGACCACCACCAGTCAGAAGTGTCAGCTGAAGGTGGCCCGTCTTCACTACCGTTGATAGCTCGTGATCCATCACCCACACCACCGGGGATAAGAGCATCTTTTTAAGTGACTTAAAAACTTCTTTTAGATGTGGTTTTGCCTCGGGTGTAAAGTTTGAGTTGTTGCTTAAATGAGCACCTACCGCGTTACGAAGCACGAGCTGCTCTGCAAGTGCATCTGCCGTAGAAAGGTTTGTCATAATAACTACCAAAAACGGGTACCGTATTGTGCGAATGCCCTCCAAATCCTTTTCAAAAGCCGTATCTATAAACTTGTTTATGGCTTGTTGAATTAGACAAATCACTCGATCCTTTGACTTAGACTTCTCCGATGCGTTGTCCGAATTATATGAGCAATCTAATAATAGTAAATTGGCGACTATTTGCGTAGCATTAAGGACGGCTTCGCGATTCATATCTCTAGCGATTGCGTGCAAATCGAGAACATTACAAATTGGAACTATGGTATTGAATATCTCAGATAACGGTGGAGACCGATACTGTGCACCTTTTCGAGAGAGATCTCGAGTGGTAACTTTCCATTGGTCTAGAAAAGCAAAGGTAGGCGTTGCTGTCTTACTTAGACGACGCTCAGAATTGCTAGCTACCATCTTGTCAGATTCAGCGTTAGCAGACGAAAGTGAAGTTTTTCGCCTCGACTTCTGACTCTTGCCATCCACGGTGGATTGTGATGTAGTTGTCAATCTCTCCATGATCACCCCTTTGTTGGGCCCAAGCCCATGACTCCTCCGACTTAATCGATATGAAATTAAACGAAGCATCAATTTTAGGGAATATGTAAGGAATCCATGAATATAAGTATTGCTTTGCAATGAGATCTATATGTGAACGAAGCGAAGTATAGGTTAAACTTGCTCTATTCCTTTTTTTCTTCAAAAAAGTATAGAAAGAATACGAATTGAATATAAACTTTTCAAACGAACTTTTTGCTTTTATGGAACATACCCATTTAGTCTTCCAGCATGAAGTCTTTAGTCATTTCTCATGTTTTTTATCCCATTAGAAGGAGAAATCCTAATGGGAAAGGAGATGCTTTTATTGCTCACGTGTGTAATACGATGCCGATATGTTGACCTTTAGTTGATGGTAAATAGAACGAATGCCCCTTAGAATTTAAAAAGAAAATTGCAAAGCAAAGATCTAAGGTGTCGATCGATATACCAGCATAACTGCAGCCAAAAATGTGAGGTAGAATCCTCGTTTACTTCAAATATAAAAAAGAATAATGATGACACTGAAAAATATATGAAAATATTGATATACTGTATCTATGGATTTCTATATATATATATATATATTATTATTATTAAAAAAATTAAATATCATCTTCAAAAAAAAAGGTGTTCCAACCCTTATGGCTCTATGTTTTAAATGAATATAGAAATACATGTCTCCCTCTTCTAAATTATCGGATATTTCTATGCGAGCAAAGAATAGAATATACAAGAAAACCGAAAGAAATGAAATTTTGCCCGTCACCGACCTACTTCTATAGTGAATCACGGAGTACTTAATATTTTAGGCATCCCTTGGAAACACAAAAACTTGTGCACGCTTGAAAGCCTTTCGTCTTTGAATTTCTTCGGCTATCGCTGCCCTCTGCTCTTCACAGGCACCTCGACTAAGAAAGCTATCTCGAACTACAAGCAGCACCAGTGGTACGCTTCTCGCCTCCAACGCCTCTAGCGAAGCCCCCTTAAGTTCAAGTGCAGCCACTACGGCGGCTACGGTGCT
>AIHY01000361.1:0-14674 GCA_000331125.1 Phytomonas serpens 9T
GCATTCCACTCGCAATGAGGGGGGTCCTCTTTTGTTTTTCCCTTCGCCACGGCGACGTTGAGCGCCGCGGCGTTGAGAAATAATAACCCGGTGGTCGCCTTCGCCGAGTACGCCATAACGAAGGGTATGGCGCCGTAAAGCGCGTTGCCGCTCACGAGGGGGTATTGAAACGCGTCGTGGTTAAACAACTCGTAGGTGTTCCCAGGGCGCAGAGGCAAATCCGTGGCGTGTTCGGGAAGGCCATACATCGTCTTAGCGGAAGGAAACGTGGAGGCGACAACGGCGCGCGGGGTTTGCTCAAGATCCACCGTCGCGGAAACCAATGGGAGGCCGACACAAGTGTAGTTTACGATCACCCCAGATCCTGCTTGAGAAAGACCAATCGATAGGGTGCAGTCCTTATGCTTCACAATGCAGGTCGAATTTTGAGGCGTGCAATGCAGCCCTCGTGTTTCAACAGGTTCAGGCGCCACTTCCACACTGTGCGGGACAGTGAAAATCCATTTGTTTTCAGGTCGTACGGTAAGACGAAGGATGCCATCCCGATACGGGGTAACATAAAGGGACGTATTTGTTTCTGGTATGCAGAAAATAAGGAGGGCGTCGTCCGCCGGCTGGGGCGATGCCTCGGCCATGAGGGCCATGGCAAAGGATAGCAACGTTAAAAGCAAAACATACCCTCGAAAGCTCATCTTGGAAAAAAAAATTCAGGATCCTTGATGTTATGTCTTTTGTGGAAACTTCACTGAACTAATGGCACAACGTTTTTAATGTATAAATAAAGCACTTAAAAAATCTATGAATAAGAAATAAAATGACCATATAATTCGAAACCAAGCATACTAGCGCAATATGTATATATATACATATAGTGTGAGAAAGCGAAAGGCTACCTTTGTGGCGTGATTATGGCATGATCACAAACCAGAGGCGCCATTTTTTTTTTTGGCGAACTTACGCACCCGGCAGCGCGATTGTTCCCTTAAACAAACAATAGTGGCAATTGCAACCCATAACCCCCACATTCTAGACTCAAACGCGATAAGCTATGCAGCAGAGGTTGCATCACCCAAAACGACAAACAACGGTGACGAATAGCATCTTCGATTAGTCGCTCAACAAGGAGGCCACGTCCACATATTTAAGGGAGAGGGCATCAGCGAACTCTTTATGAAACCCATTCAATAGGGGAAAGCTTCGGTTGCTGCATCCGACAACAAAGGACGTGGCCGTATCCGGCTGCAATGAGGTGTTGAGGTTGGATACAAAATAGCTCAAAAGCCCTGTATTAGGAATCACAAAGGAGGCCGCCGCGTGGTTGGCCCCCTGTTGTGCGGTTATATACGACATCACCGACAGGATCACCGTCAGCGTGCACCCCCCCGCGGATCCATCGGGAGCGGAAAGGCACCTTGTGCAGAAATCACTAATAGGGCGCAGCGTCGCCTCCAAATGGGTGGCATTTCCGTGATGCAGATAGGGGTAGTGGTCCAGAAGAAGCACGCGGTAGCCGCGATCCGCAAATGCCTTAATCTTTTTGGCGATGGCGCCGAGCCGGGCCTCTTCTTCTTCTTCTTCTTTATCCTCCACGCCAGCACCTTCCTGGAGCGAGCTCGAATTACCCGTGGTGGGGGCCGCATCTGCATCCTCGCGAGGTCGTTTTCGCGTGATGGGCTCCTGGAGTTTGAGGGCCCGCCGCTTCGCGGGCAGCACGACGTCGTCGATGAAAAAAATCGCGAGCTGCCGTGAGGCGTCCCCGTGTTGGCTCGTCTCCGCCCGCTCGGTGGAGGTGGTGCTGCGGAAAACGCGGTAGAGAACGCGAGGATCCGGCCGCCACCAAACGAGGCCGTCCGCCGTTGGAATCGAGCCTCGCGCGCTCGTCGTGCCTTTCGATTCCGCGGCCTCGAGGATGAGGTGGAGGGGTGGTGAGTGGGCGTGGTGTTGCGTGATTTTCTCCCGCACGTAGCGCGTGATGACCTGGGATTGGCCGCCGTCCAGGCCGCGCTCCTGGAGGAGCTGCTGAAGCCGACGGGCGAGGTCCTCGGCCGCGCGAGCGCGCAGGGAGGAGCGCTCCGACCCCTCGTGGAGAACCCGCGTGAGGCTGCTTTGATCGACCGTATCTTGGGTGGCGGTGGAGGTGCGTTTCGTGCTCGACGTCCTGCCCGCACCACAGGCAACGGCGGACCCCTCCGCCACCGCCACGCTCTCCGGGATCGCGCGATGCAGCACCGTTGTGTTGGATGCGATGAGTTTGTTCCCGGCGGGTTTATCCCACCGCACGAACAGCTCATACCCCTCCGGAATGTCCGACGGCGCCAACGAGAGACCACCGACGTCGTTTATATTAAAGAAATTTAGCTGAAACAAGATTTCACGGCGATTGCACGTCAAGCTGCCCGACTCCTTGTGGTGCAGAACAATCGGGGTTGAATCTGAGATCCGCATGGGGGTGGTTAACCGACTACGAGAGCTCGCAAAGGCTCGTAGTGGGAGCCACAAATCCCGTGGCTTCACACCAATCGAACTAGCGAGCTCAGGAAGACGGCAGTCTCGCGGAACGATGTGAAAGCTCATTGTTTAACGGTATCTAGGCTAGAGTCAAAAAAAAAGTGCATGAGCACGTGAAGCGCCGACACTTGAAGTTAAATAAAGAGTGAATAAAAGTTATGAGCGAAAATTGTGGTGACATAAAGAATATAGTGAGGAGGACAAGTTACTCACTAGACAAAATACGTGGTGACATTTTTTCCATATTTCTTTCTTAAACACAATGCATGGTGCGACATCTGTAGAGATGCGGTAAGTATTTCAATAGAGAAAAAGAATCATTATCAGGCACAAAGAAAAACTTCCAACACCGTAAGTTATATTAGACAATTAGATAGATATTACGGAAAAAAAAACAAAACACATTAGTCGTGTATAGTAGAAAAAAAAAGGTTAACAAAAAGCAAGTTCGATATAACAAAAAACCCTGGATGCAATCCTTTTACCAGAATCGAGAATATACATACATATATATATATATATATATTTGTTTATAGGTATATATATATATATATATATGCATATACAAGCAAAAAAAAAACAAATTCATAATACTTTTCGCTCTTACTATACTACAACCCATCCATGCGCTTTAAGCTCCTTGCTTATTGAAGGATTGCCAGGAGATGTTGTGCTCGCCTCATCAGCCGTTTTCATCACCAAGAAAACTTGTTGAAACAGCGTACCATCTACCCTCACTGTGGATGTAGAAATGGTATCCTTGCCGTTGTGAGCTGACAGTCGATCGCACTTCACCAGCTTTGGATCTTTTTCCATCTCATTGGAAATCTTTCTTGTTATGGCTGCAGAAATAGTAAAACCACAGGTCCCATGGGGAGTGGTGTAACGTATCGAAAGAGGAGGTTGGTTTCCTGAATCGCGGAAGACCACCACACAGAAGGAACGCGGCGGCAGTTTCGGCGGTGGAGATCGCAGCCAGGGCGATGAAAGCACGTCGAGCGAGATCGCTTCTGAGATCTCACTTATTTCCCCATCTAAGATCCTGGATTCGTCCTCTGATGAAGGTTCGGGCTCGATGAAGTACAACGGCACCTCGTTACAGTTTGCGATCATCACGGGAATAATAGTCGGTGCGACTTGTGGGAACTCAGCGTTTTGAAGCTCCGTCATGCCATCATCCTCTTTCATTTGCTTCTCGTCTTCGGTGCGATCGTGGTGCATCTTCCCGGCAATCGTCGTCAACCCTTTGCTTAAATCATCCATAGGGAATATTTCTGCCACGCTCGGCGCCTCTACGCCTGCGACGATGGTATCTTCGTTGTCGTACAGAGAATGGAATACGGCGTCTGTAAAGAGCTCCTGCTGGGGCTGCGAAGACACCTTGGTGAGTAGCGCACGGACGCTTATCGAGATTCCTTCCAATACTCTTTCGAGATCAACGAACACGGTCGCCTCGTTATGTCCATCTGTAAAGAGACAATGTGTAGTGACTTTAAAAGAATGGGATATCGTTTTGTTTATGCCCGCACGCATTGCGGTATCGGATTCGCAAATTATCCGAACTCCCTCCAGGTCTTCGGAGGCCTGTGAAGCGATGGTGCAAAGCCGCATCTTAGCCTCCTCGCTCGACTCCTGCTCGGAACTCTGTCGCTTCACCAAGCTGGGGTAGACCGCCGCGCTGACGTTGCACCTCTTTTCAGCATAAAAAAATATAATAAACAAAATATCAAACTCCGAAAAATTATCTAGGCGGGCTATGAAGGATGCGGCGCCTCCGATTGGATCCGCCCCGGACTCACCGACGGCACCAAACACACCAGCACATAATGGCGGTACGAATTGCGGTGGTCGGAAGTCAAAGAAGCCATTAAACGCAGAAAACGTAAGCAACTCCAACGATAGCTCTAACCCTGCTTGATCCGAGACAAGACTGTTAAGAAGGGAAAGAACACAGAACGGGGTTGAGGAGAGGATTGGGATAAGGGATTTGCTCATATTTCGCATGGTCTTTCCGGACTCCCGTGGGGGCACGATGATGCCAGGCGAGCCACGCAGGTCCTTTTTACTCCACGTCTCCTCGGTCGGCTGTAAGGGGATGAGATTCAGCACTTCTCGTAGTTTGAAGCCATAGTCGTAGTGCTTCTCCACGATCGGCGTCAGGTCAATGTTTTCAATTCCCGGGAGGTTGATCGATGTGATCCCCGCGATCGGCCTTAAGTCCGTTTCATTTACGCTGTACATCAACGACAGAACCAAATCCCTTCGTGTGTAGAGGTTCACCAGTCGTCCCGCAACCACCTCGCGCATCCGCATCCACACATCGGTATCCGCAGGCACCGTAGAGCCCAACAGAAAGACGTTGTCGATAAGGTTGAACGCCTGGATACGGTGCAGCTCCAACAGACACTCGCACACAACCTTGCAGCCAAAGCTGAACCCAATGAGGGTTACCGGTCGGTGGCCGATGCGAGTATCCAGTAGGGCTTTCGTCAGATCAAGACCCGTGAAGACCGCACGATTGGACAACGTCGCGAAGCCGTTGTCGATCGCGTCAAATGCCCGCATGGCGTACATAGGGATGTACATTGAGCCCATCAACGATTTGAAGGCACGGAGTCCACTGAAAATCGTACTCTGCATCAGCTGCTTTTTCAGATAGGCCTTCGCTTTGCCGAAAGCTTTGCGGCTGAATTGGTCGGTGATGTTTAACTCAATATCGATACTCTTGCCAAAGAAGTCAAGGTATTCGTCCTCCCATTGCACGGCGTAGACCTCACTCCCGCTCACCAACGGCGACTCCTTCAACGCGTACTTCCACAAGCCCACCTGCTGATCCTGAGGCGGCCGCCTTGGATCGAAAATGGCGGTGTAGCCGCACACCCCCACCGTTAGCTTGGCCTGCGGTTTTACCGCCTTCTTGTTGACCTTGCGCTCGACGAAGTCTTGCACACGGAGTTGCATTGTGTTGTACTTTTCCGCGATCTTCACCGTGAGTGAGAAGAATAACCCCTCATTTAAATTCACGGCGAACTCGGCGGACTCGGGCGTCTTTGTGCTTAGGGGCACGTTCTTTAATTCGTTGATGGTAGATGCCGCCGCAACCGCGATGCCGAATTTGTTAAGCGCACTTACTTCGAATTGTAGGCGAACAAAATAGACATCGATGAGTGGGTCCTCGTTCGTGTTGCGTACCTCCAAGATGTAAAACCCCTCGGCCCCGCGCAAATCCCAGTCTTGATTGGCGAAAAACTCCAACAAGGCTGTGCGCGATTCGACCACCTGGGGTAAGGTCGATACCTGACAAGAAATACCATTCAAAAGCGAAACCTCCCTCACGCAAACCGTATGCGTGGATTGGTTCACGATCGCGACGCCGACCTTCCGTCGCCGGTTCACATCGCAATCCCGCTCCGTCATCTGCTGCGTGAGTTCTTTTACGGGGAAGGTCGTGTTCTTCCACCCCTCCGCCCCTGAGAAGGGCGACAGCTTCAGATAGGTGATCGGCTGATGCCGCATCGTCATCGTCAGCCCACCCTGCGTTTCGGAGAAATCCTGGCTTTCGGCGACGGATTCGAGCCGGATATCCGCCCGCAGCGGGTCGAACGCCACCTCCGGGCCCTCGGTAAAGCAGGAGAGCTCCCACATCCCGAAAAGATCGCAGTGCACCCGCACCCACACCCGCTGGACGACGCGGTCCTCCTCCATCCATTTCCCCCTTGACGGCGGCGTCCCACGCTGCCTCGGGATTGCCATCGCGAAGCTCTGCTTGAGGGTTGCGGTCGAAAAGCTTAGCGTGGGGGTCATCACCCCGTTGCTGAGCGTGGGGGTGGTGATCCCGTTGCTCTGGGTGGGCGTCTTAACCCCGATGCTCTTCGTCGGCGTCTTGATCCCGTTGCTCGTCGTCGGGGTCTTAATCCCATCGTTTGTGAGGGCGGTCGGGGGGGTCAAAATTTTCGGCCCCACCGTCTGCGAGGCGTCGCTTTTCAGGGTCACCGTCGAGGCGTCGCTTTTCCGCCGTCCGGCGTCCTCGACGGTCTTGAGGACTTCATAGCACAGGACAAACCCCGCACCGGTCGGGAAGAGCCGGCGGTTCCGGCACGCAAGCAGGCCAACCTCCCCACACGCAATGGAAGTGGGCGGGAGGACCGCCCAGACCCCGGTCGTGAGCTTCAACGCACGGAGCCGGAGCTCGCGGCCCGGGAGCTGGGCGATCACCCCGAAGACGACGTGCCGCGTGGCGCGGCGGAGGAACGGGATTTTCCGCGTATTCGCCACGGCCGCAAGAAAGGTGTGGACGGGCGCGACGAGGCCCTCCCGCGTCGTGGCGTCGATATCCCCGGCGAGCTCGAAGGCGAGCCCGCCGCCCTCTTCTTTGAGGTTCGGGTAGTCCCGCTTTTTCTTCTCGAGTGGGGTGGTGAGGGTGGCGAGGGAGGCCCCGGTCGTCGTGGGGTCCGGCACCTCCGGCAGCGCCTCTACCTCCTCGATCCCGCGAATCAGAAAGACCCCGGAGTCGTTCGTGCGGCGGTAGGCCCGGTAGCCGGAGAGGGCGGCGCCCGTGACGCCGAACATCGAGGCGATGTGTCCCACCGTGAGGACGGGGGTGAGGAGGGCCGTGAGGGCGGCCGCGTGGGTGGAGACACCGACGACGGCCGCGAAAACCCCCGCCGCGGCCCCGGTCCCGAGGACCGCCCCTCCCAACGTCCCAATCACCCCAATCGTCGTCGTCAGCCCCGTGGAAAGGGCGGCGTAGGCGGAGGCCACCATCGGGGCAGCCACTCCACCGGTCACGAGCAGGGCCGCCCCACCAAGGGTGGAGAACCCCGCGATCGTCACGGTGCGTTTGAGATTCCACTTTCGCTGGGCCCGACGGCCGTCGATTTCGGCCAGGGTGGGCGTATGGGGGTTGACCTCCCCGGTGTTTTGGACGTGGGCCTCGTAAAACCGCAGGCTCATCCGCTCCTGCGCCTCCACCACCGTGAGAGGGACGTTGAGAAGCCAACAAAGCCGCTGCGAGGCGGCGTGCAGCCGTGCGCCGTAGTTCCCCAGCTGCACCGCGAGGTTGAAGGGGAGACGGACGAGGACGCCATCCAGGCAGGGGTCCAGCTGCCCCACCAGACGCGTCACATCCTCCCCGGTCCATCGCTTATCCGCGAGGCAGGGTAAGACATACGGGGGGGGGAGAAGAAGACCGTCGAAGAGGTTGCGAAAGTTTTCATCACCGAGGACAATGTAGAGGAGCTCCCGCACGACGAGACGGTCGTCGAACGAGAAGATATCCTGCGGTTTGGCATCTTTAAACTTTTCAATGTCCGCCTCGACCTGCTCCTTAGAACGGGCAGGGCGTTGGGGACGCCAAATAAATTCATAGGGATCGGAAAGCATGACTCCTTTCCTTTCCCTTTACCTTTAAAAAAAAAGTTGTGACTATCCTTGCGCTTTCCAAGAAATAGACTTTAAATTTAACAAGGTATATGTTTGAAAGACCTTATGCGTTTGGATATTTATTTATATAAACATATATAACGTGAAGTAATAATAACTTTGTGACTTTAGTGAAGAGGAGAAAAATGAACGCGCGGAGTGTTCCCATAGCTATCAATACCTATACATCTCTCTCAAAAGGGCAAACAAGCCCTCCTTCCCAAAAGAATTCATCGTCTGCTTTAGTTGTGTTATCTGCCTATCGGCTTGAATATACATTTAGGTGAAACCTGTGTGAACAATGTAGAAAACAATCACTTGGGATATCTCAACGCGATCAACTAGTAATTATTGCATGACTAGGGATTTTGGTGGCAGTGCATTGAAGATCACGAAAAAAAGACCATTTCTATGGCAATCCACTTCTCTCCCTTTTTCTGTGCTCATCAACAGAATCGTTAAGAAGTGATTAAAAGCCTTGATCCATGCGACGTTTCACCACCGATTTCAAAACATGGAGGTCAGTGTCCTTGATAAAATGATTAGAAATATTAAAGAAAAAACATTTTAAATGTGTTTCTAGAACACTAAGCATTCAACACATTAGTCGTCCTAGTTTTTTCACCTGACCGAACAAAACTCCAATGACTGTTCGAATGAATCAAGATACGAATACCAATGTTAGCCACATTTGCTCAAGAGGTACAACAACTTGAATATGTTGCACACACTTTGTATAGATAATGTAAAGACTAAGATGAATACCTGACAATAATGATCATCGCAGAATCAGTCCCGCATTTCTTCTTTTGGTTATCGCGTCCGTCAGAAACCTTTAAGGCGAGTTTGCTTTCCACTCTTCCAGAAATACGTTATAATCAAAGCATCCTTCGCTAATGAAGTCCCAAACTTCCTCGGATATTTTATCGTGCTGGGCATGTAGTATAGATTCTACCTCCGAGATGTTGCTAAACTCAGGAAAATGTGAAAGAATATGCTGATTCAGCTCACTCTCAACATTGTTGATAAATTTTTGATAAATGACATGCTGTTCGTGTTCCCCTGGAATACTTCTTAGACTCGGTAACGCCTTTAGGGCGGACTCTTGGTCAAAAGAGATCATAAAATCCTCAATCGCGCCCACTAAATTATCGAACTGAGCATCCTCCGGGCTTTCTGCGTAGGCGCAAATAGAAAACTCACCTTGACTGGTATCCATAGACAATAGCCCAAAGGCGTCTTTTGTGTGTTTATGGGTGGGTATTGATATAGGGTTAACAAAAGTACCCTTCGAAAAAAATCGGTGAAGGGGTGAAGGGGGATAAATGTTTGAATATTATTTTTTTAACGGAAAAACAACGGAGTATGCCACTCAGGAAAAGTCCAGGAAAACGCTTTTAAAAAGGTTGAATATAAATTCCGCAACACAGTCTCTTTGTCGGCATGCCAAATGATTGGTTTAGCACGATCCAAATCTTTATCACAAAAGCATCCTCTTATCCACACATGATTGAACAAACAGTTCTCTTGGCAAGCTACTCAAGTATATGGGGAAAGCATTTCAAAAAATGCAATATCAAAATGACATGGCAAGTCGCTGCTGAAGTAGTAAAAAATTCGCACTCTTAATTACGCATGTTAACGTAACCACAAAATTTTACTTTTATTAAGCAACTCCCCTTCCCCCATCTACTATATTCACTTAGCTACCTGGTTACATATGCACATCACCATCTTTTATATTCTTTATTTATAATTTCTATATGCGATTAAAATCCGGCAAAATATTCTCATATGAGGGATTTATCCACCGGCCACAGGTGCTCCCTTTGATTGTGGTTGCCTTTACCGGAACTTGTCTCCGCCATGTACAGGTCCTCTCTTGAGATCTGCAGCACGCGACTGTTCTGCGTCACCACGACGGTGTAGCTTGGAACGAAGTTCGTATCCATGAGAAGGGCTTCCTCCGCGAACGTGGAAAAGGCGTACATCTCGGTTGAGAGCTTGTCATCCACGTTGAACCGTACGGCGCCGCCAAGAAGAAGGGTAAAGAGGGTCGTCGGCACCCCGGCGTGGTAGAGTAGAACCCGCCCCGAGTTCCCACGCTTCGGCGATGAGGGATCGCCGGTAACGCAGATCACGCGATCCCCAACACGATCGATCAGGCTCCGCATCTTTGAGACACTCAACGTCGCAAAGGCGACGTGCATCCGCGTGATGAAATCCGCCAAAACCCATTTCTGCTCCTCACTGAGGGGTGTGTGGAGGCCTGCGGGATCATTGACGTCGGGAACACCGTAGGAGTAGAAGTTCACATGCAGCTTATGAATCGGTGGCACCTTTCCATACTGTGGAAGGCAAGTGAGGTCATCATCGTGCACGTCAGATTCGGAATCGGATAGTTTTGTTTGATACTCGTCCTCATCGTAGATCTCTGATGCGATCAACTCCTCAATGACATCCTCTAAGGTGATGATTCCAATAAAGGTGCCAATCGATTTCTCCCCCTGCCGATGTCCCTTCGCGCTGTTTGAAACCTCTCGTGAGTGCTGAGTTGTGTGGTTCTTATCATTTTCGGCTTCCGATACTGAGGGGTCTCTCGGTGAATACTCTTCCTGAGATACGTTATGTGTTGCTTGATCATCGCTCGTCTTACTTTCGCTCACTAGAAGAAGATGCGGTACACGATTCTTGAACATCGCCAAAATATCATGCATACGGAGGTTGGAGTCCACCACTACCATATCACGCCCCTGATCCATCACGAAATCGTAGACCGTCATTGATAGTTTATGGTTATGGAGGAAAACGTTAAGGAGATCCTTAACGTAGAGAACCCCAACAATGTTGCTTCGCTCATCGATGTATATAGGCAACCGCGATTTACCAATATCCCATAAACATTTGAGCAATTTATGATCAACCGCCATGTTTCCCTCCAACATGAAGGCAAGCTTTAATGGAGTCATGATGGATTTAGCAGTTCGCTCATCCAACTCCAAAACCCGCAGCATCATCCGCACTTGTTCCTTATCGATGCCACTCTTCTCAGAATACTTATCACAATGCACGCTGATAAGCTTCTTAAGTTCGTTTCGATCATAAAATTGGCCGGCTTCATGCTTCACCATACAATCCAACAGCATTCCCAGCGGCTTTGCGATCGGGTAGAGCACAAAAAGGGAGACCTGGAGCGCTGGCACTGATTTGCCACCCACGACAAGAACATTACTCCCCTTATTGCAAATGCTCATCGGGATGATCTCACCAAAGATGAGAATCACCGACGTCCCCACAACGAAGTTCACAAGCTCCGTGGAATTCACAATCGCCGCGACGAGCTGTGAGGTGAGCACGATTGCGAGCATGTTCCCCACTAGCAGCGTTACGAGGAGCTGATGCCCGAGCCTCCGAACAGGTAAAATCTTCCTCGCGTTCGTCCGATCCGGCTCCGGTCCCGCGTCGGCGATGATTTCCAACGTCGTTGTGTTAATTCCTAGCAGTCCGAGTGTCAAACCGCAGTAGAAGGCTGACATCACGACCGTCAGAATGCAAAAGGGAATAAGCACACCGAGTGGCAACGCGGCGTATCCGCCTTCCGTTGGCCGCTCCGCGCGCGCCTCAATCGGCGCCAGTGCAATAATGGCCACTAAAAAAAGAAAAAGACATCGTATTCGTCTGGAAGTCGATAGAATCGTCATTTTAATATTTTTATATTTATATGTATACGCGTGAAGCTAACGATGAAACGACTAGGAGGTGTTTCCCCACACTTTATGAAATGTGCGCTTGTTAGCTTAGCGTGAATAAACAACAAGCAACTAGTTAAGCATAATCGGCCCCACATATAGCCAATAAGACAAGCAAAAGAGTTGGGATAAAAAGAGGTAAGAAAATATGCTTCCTTTCCAAAGTTTGCAAGCATCTTGGAAGAAGAAAAAATGTGATCAACAATGACAGCACAGGTGTCCCTTTTAACCCATTTACCTACCAAAAACAAAACAAAAAAAATATAGAGTCCTAATAGCTCCACAAAATATCCTAAATCGAGTTAATGAACGGGAAACTAGTAAAAATACAGTTCTAAGTGAGAAAAGTTTATACTAGTCTAGTTTAAAGTATTCCACGTTGACCTTCTCCCACTGCCTTTTTCCCGAAAAATAGACATAAAGCCTTTTTATACTCCATCGTCGTGCATCTCTCTCTCTTTCTTCAGCAAGGCGAATTCGGCAATCCGTTCTTACGAATTGCAAATTCACAGAAAATATTATTTATTAAATGTGCCATATGCCTTTTGATCTGAGACTAAGTTATCCTCCGCGAAAGATCCAGGGGACAGAGGACTGTAAGTGTTTTTCTTGGAAGCTTCCAAGCGCAGGTTGGGGCTTAAGTGGAAGGAGCTGTTAGTGGAGCCATGAAAACGAGAGGGCTCAGGGGTAATACTCTTCCCCATTCCAGGCTTCGTGAGCTGATGCGATGCATACTTATTGTATAATTCACTAGGTATGCAGTAAACGCGTGCGGGTTGAAGCACGATCGCACTGAAGTTGGGTATAAAAAACGGCGAGATCAGGGCTTCCTCGCCGATATGACTAAACGAGAAGATTTGCGTGCTAAAGGTATCCTCACCCACGAGAAGCTCCACCTGCCCCCCTAACACTATCGTAAAGTTGGTCGAAGAGACCCCTTTCTTGTATAAGATAAACTTCTCGTCCTCCACCATGCACGCAAATTGAGTGTGGCTGGTGCTTTGCGGGAAAAGATTGCTCGTGCTGGGGGAGTCTTTTCGTTCGCCAGACAAGGTGCTGTCATTCAGCGATTTGGGGGCTTGGCTTGGAAGCAGGCCCCCATCGAAGAGTTCCTTCTCGGGAACTACCGTGGTGGGGGTGCTTTTCCGCTGCATATAGGAAGGCGGCACAAGTTGCTGATCATGACAGTCATCAAGGAGCCGCTTGATGTACTCCACATTCCACGTACAGAAGCAAGATATTGTTCGTTGAAGGAAGAATGCTACCGCCCACACCTGCTCCTCTGTTAACGCCACATCCATCTCTGGATGCGTGAAGTAGGAGTAGAAGTTAACTCGCGGGAGCTTTTCCGGAGCCATGTGTGTGCTTAATAGTTCATTATCCAACAGCATCGACTCCGGCGATTCAATCACTTTACCGCCTTCGACGGCACCATATCGATCGTACTCGTCGTAGATCTCCTCATTCAAGAGCTTCTCGACGACATCTTCCATCGTAACGAGGCCGATCATTTCATGGACATGTTTGGCGGGCGTGCTCGACAACGATGAGCGCGTGGTCTTCTCGACATTAGGGCAGCCTTCGGTGGAGAAAACCAACGCCATGTGCGTTTTCAGATCTTGAAAAATCCGTAGCATCCTTGGCAAGGTGGTGCTCGACTCCACGATCGCCAAACCACGCTTCTTTTCCTTGATGATCTGTGCTACTTTTGTCGGCCTTGCCGAGGGATCCACGTCTACCGTCAGCAGATCCTTGACAACAAGAACGCTGTCGAAGGTGCCTTTTGCAGACATCACTGGCACGCGCGAGCGTCCGGAAAGCCAAATATGCGCAATGAAATCGGGCGTTATAAGATCGTTCTCGTGGATGTGGGTAATGCAGTCGATCGGTTGCATCACATCCCGAACTGTCGACTCCTGAAAGTCCATCGCAGAAAGCAGTAAATCAAGCTCTGACTTCGACATCCCCGCTTTATTGCTACCTTTGCGTTCGTATTGAACGACCATCAGCCTACGTAGCTCATTGCGGTCGTAAATCTGCCCCCTCTCTTTACACCCCACTACCCAGTCGAGAAACTTCCCCAGAGGCATCGATACCGGGTAGGTGAGCATCATAGCAAAATGGACAAATATCGCACCCCACGCGGCCACGCGCAGCGAATGCCTCGATTTGCATATTGACATGGGCAAAATTTCAGTTACGACCACTAAAAATGTGCTCCCAACAAACTCCCACAGGTCGGACCAGAATTTATCCACCACATAGCCAGGTCGAGCTACCTGTTCCGAATACTTTAGGTCGGAAACAATAGCGCGGAATTGCTGGACCACCAGCACATTACACAGCATATTTGATATAATAAGTGTACAAAGCGTCTTATGGGCATCCTTACGCAGCGGAAGAATCTGCTCGGCATACTTGCAATCCGGTAGTCGGCCACTTTCTGCGATAATTTCTAGCGTAAAGGTGTCAATGGTCATGACGCCAAGCGTAAGGCCGGCGAACACGGCAGAGAGAAATATATAGATGCATATCCGAAAAATATGATCCAGAATGGAAAGGGAATCGATAGCCACATATTGCCTAGTAACATCTTGCCCTTGATAATCAACTCTATCATAAGGGGCGGGGATAACATCTTGGCTAGGTAGGTTGGTGTTGGATGTTTCTATCGACGTTTCTACTGATGTTGCTATAGTACTCAAAGTGGCCGAGATGAGAAGCACACACATCCCATAGGCTAAGAGGCGCTGAACACGTCGAGAAGGAAGATGCATCATTTAGAAATTAGAAAAAAAGAGAGAATCCTTATAAATACTCTTTCCTCAGTGTTTTCCCTTAAAATAAGTGTTATGTATAGTCCTGAGAGAAATCAGTTTAGCTGATTTAACTTCGAAAATTCGGATCCCTTATTGTTGTTGTTGGGTGTAAATATGAGACTCCTTTTTTCTTATGGCAGCCCACTTCCCTCCGATGGAGAAAAGAGGACAATATAG
>AIHY01000363.1:0-34406 GCA_000331125.1 Phytomonas serpens 9T
TATGAGATAGTGTTACTTCAGTGTCTTTGCGTGCTTGGGAACTATGCAATTATCGATAAAAATTGAAGACGGAAAACAACAGCACTCTCATAAATGAAAAAAAGGACACGTCATGTTTCATGACGGATAACCGTGCACGGGCCCATACCCGCACAACTCAGTGTACAGTAAAACACTACTGAACCCTTAAAACAATACTTTCGTACTCTTATACAATCAAAACAGATTATCTTTTCTTGAACAAGCATAGAATACTATATGAATTAATATTATTTTATCGATATTTATTGATTTGGTAGAAATTGATATCTTTCTTTTCAGAGCACAGCTAATGATTCTACTTTATAAATAGGTTTGCTTAGCCACTTGTGTTATTCTCTTTGTGCATTGGCATTTTCATTCACATAAAGTGGTTTTCCTATAATATGATTTTTTTCCAATAGAATAGATTATTATCATCTTCTCGGTTTTATATCTATCTCAATATTTACGGACTTCCTGTAACCGCACTTACTTTTAGAGAAAAACTCATATGTATGATTCTTCAAGAAATGCTAAACGTTATCATTATTCCTTCCTTTAACTACTTTCATATTATTTTTTCTAGCTGCTAAATGAATCTGCTTTGATTCTTGTTAAATACATAAAAAGAGAAACTTTCGATCTTGACTATTTTCAAAAACATGGACGTATTTCGATTCCCATAAATGATGGTAAATTGAAAGCAAATTATCTTGATACACATATTTTTTCAGAGTCCATTCCATGAGACTTGTTTACAACATTAAATGGAAAAATGTCTAGGAACTTAGTCATGTGAGGGAGGATCCACCTCTAATACGGAATTTTATGATCGAATTACCCTCTTATTTCACTTTACTAAAGCTAGAATAACATATTATACTAATGTTTAAGCAGTTTACGATAAAGATGTTTTTAAAGAATGGCTTACATAGGATCGCCGCTCGAATAGAAAATCGCAAGATTTCGCGTTTCTGTTTACAGAACTTGCTAAGGACAAAGGAATGAATTATTTTTTTAATATATTTCCTCTAAACGTAAACAATGTGATAAGAAGGGAGGAGTAAACTCAATGAGGAAAAAGCTTCATCGATAGCTGTACAATTGTGAACCCAATGATGTATTCATAGTGCTTACCCTAGTAAAGCCTAGACACGGAAGAGACAGCCAAGCTTGCTTCAAATAGTTTCACTTTAAACTCTGTATGCGTCATGTGAAAATCTTGAAATATTGCCCTGATTTCAAATGCTGTTCTACATTTAATGAAAATAGTATAATATTCAAGCTCCATTAATATATATTGGAAGCAAATTTGGTATATGCGTGAAATATTTCCAAAGCAGGTGCCCGTAAAGGATTCGAAGACACCTTTAACTCATATAACAGACCCATTTTCCCACGTCTGTGCAGGCATATTCTTTCGACTCAACATCAAGACACTGTTGATCGTCTCGGGGTATTGTGAAAGTGATCTGAAATAATTCGTGCGATAACAACGGTCAACCCCTTCACATAAGCGATGTGGAGGAACTCATTGGGCCCATGTGCGTTGCTCTGGGGTCCAAGCACCCCTGTCACGATAAACTGCGCTGTCTTGTAGGTCTCGATAAGCCTCCCAACAAACGGGATCGAACCACCCATACCCTGGCATGCATAAGTCTTTCCAAAGGCCAGGAGGCTGCCCTCATCAAGTGCTTTATGAAGCCACGGCGCCAACTCTGGCATGCAGGATCCATTGCCACTGGACTCCGGTTCAAACCGAACCCTAGCGTTGTAAGGTGGGTCGTTCTCGAGGACTCTACGCATGGCATTTAACGCCACTTTCGAATCAACAGTCGGAGGTGTACGCAGCGACAGCTTCACAGTCGTTTCCGTGCGAATCACATTGCCAGCTACCATGGGATCCGGCAGGTTAGCCCCGACAACGGTGAGACTGGGCTCCCAAAAATTTCGTAGGGCTAGCGTTTTGTTGTCGACCTGGCCCAAGGATACCTTGGGGAGAGTTGCAAACTGCTCCTTGAAGCACACCTCGTTCATTACCTCCGCGGCCTTGACAACATTCTCAGGGATGATGCAATGCGCCTCCATGAGCTTCACTTGACCAGTCTTGGAGTCCTCGAGTCGGTCCAACAGCTCACGGGTGATTCGAAAAGTATCTGGCACAACGCCGCCTGCCACACCACTGTGCATAGCCTCAGAAAGGGTCTCTACATGCAGCACACCGTCTGCAAGACCGCGTAATGAAGTAGTGAGCCACACCTGCTCATAGTTCATGCAGCCACTGTCAAGGCAGATCATGAGATCCATAGCCCCAATCTTTTCACGAAAACGCTCCATATAGTACTCCAGATCAGGACTCCCAGACTCCTCACCAGATTCAATTGCAACAAGGACACGACCGTGTGGTATGCCGTTGCGTTGGAGAGAGGCAATACTGCAGATAGACAAAAAAAGTGCGTATCCGTCGTCGCTAGCGCCACGACCGTAGAGCTTACCATTGCGTATGACCGGCTTGGTAGGGTCAAGTCCTTCCCCCCACGGCCTCAGAGGGGGCTGCTTGTCCATGTGGCCGTACAAAAACACCGTGTGCTCAGTCATCTCTGTGCCCGCGATATCGATCAACAGGAACGGAGTCCGGCCTTTCTCCTGGACGTACTCGTAAGTGAGGCCGTGGATGTTTTGGCTGTCCACCCAGTCAATCATAATCTGAAAGGCCTTCTCCATGAGACCGTTGGTGGCCCACTCCGCATCAAAAGAGGGGCTCTGATTGGGCACCTCCAAGTACGCGGAGAGGGCGGAAATGATGGACCCATCCCACTCCTCCTCGACTGTTGCCTTTACCTTACTCCAATCAAGGGACATGTCCATTTAGGAGGGAGCTAGGATGTGTAAACTAATGTAAAAGTGTTTGTTGTTGTATAAAAAGAGGCGAATAATTTATGTTTCGTTTGAATAAAAATTAAAGAAAACAACCTTGAAAACAAAATATTTAGAGGAAAATCAAGGGGAGCATAAAGGTGAACAAAAATGAAGTATGAACAGATCCACGACCAACCATTGTTTATTATGATAAAATTGAACCAAGCGCCACCAAACAGTGACTCCACGTTACGCCTGATGGTGTTTAAAGTGAATTAGAAAGTGATTCAAATCAATCAATGTTCATTTTTCCCCACGAATCACAAAGCATTTAAGCTCGTTGTGTGACCTTGTGGATTAGCGAAGTTTCTTCTTCATGCGGAGGTTGGAACAGTGCCCGCAGGCCTTCTTACGACAGTTTGTCGCACGCACAGGGAGCCGAGCGTAGCAGCGACGGCAAACCTTCTTTTCCCAATTGCACTTCTTGGCCAATGCCACCAACGTTGGCTCCATTACACCACCGCGCAGGCGCAGCACCAGGTGTAGTGTCGACTCCTTCTGTATGTTGTAGTCGGCGAGCGTGCGGCCCTCCTCCAACTGCTTGCCCGCGAAGATCAGCCGCTGCTGGTCTGGAGGGATGCCCTCCTTATCCTGAATCTTCGCCTTCACATTGTCGATCGTGTCGCTGGCCTCCACCTCGAGTGCGATGGTTTTGCCCGTCAGAGTCTTCACGAAGATCTGCATCTTTCAAATATGCTTTATGGAATGAGAAGGAGGAAAAACGAGCTGGGTAAAGAAGGTTTTGGGTGGAAAAATGAACAAAAATGCAAATATATGATAGCATCAATACAACCAATAAAAAAGAAAGATGTTAGAGAAATCGAACAATGTAGGATTTGAAAAAAAGTGATAATAAAAGAAGCAGAACGTCATTCAGCTTGTTGCTATACTTTCGCTTAGTTTTACATAACTAAAAAATTTCACTAGTCTTAAGTTGCTATGGGAGAAGTGGCGTAGCACAGCAAATTAAAAAAATAAAGAAAGTCAACACTATAAATGAGATAAAAAGTCGCATTAATACACAAACATTCAACTTCGCGTGTAAGCTAAATTGAAAGATACGCAGACAAAATAAGGCAGAAATTGACTTCTTCAATATCTTATATGCTACATGTATGTCTCCGCTATTATAATAATCTACTTAATAATAATTTGTTTCTCCCCAAAATCCGTGGAGTCTCAGAAGGTAACTAAAAGGGTCCTCGGACATAATTAAAGATTGAAACCTCTCCGATTTCTTGCCCGTATTTTCCCTCCCGACCTCATCAGTGTTTCCATGACAGTTATCAAGATAGGATTCAATTTCGCAGTCATGATCTCGATTTTTCTGCGCTAGCGAAAGGCGAGGAGATGCTCTGGCTGGCAATGGCAGGTGATGTGAGCGCGCATCAGGTGCATTTAAATATATAGAGCGAAGTAATTCAATTGTGGCCTGATTGATTTTGTTTACTTTCTCTTTCTTGGGGTTTCGGATTACTCTCAACTTCTTCCCCGAATTGCCTACGATTCTATGAATTTTATGCGGAAATATAGGTTGTCGCACTTCCATACATTTCTCTGATACACCTACCGTTTGCTTCAAAGATTCAAATTCTTTAACATTCATGTTTTCCATTTGGTTTGCATATGGAATTGAAGAATGGCGATCAATATTGTCACTATTTTCGACTCCACTCCCCATTTTTATTCGGAAGCTATTAATCTCCGTTACAAGGGGAGAGATGTTGGATGTTTGTATTTCACTATCCGATCCTCTACCCATACATTTAGTAAGGGGTTTTAATTCCTTACCTAAATCGGGATTCGATTTACTGAAGTCACACGGACTAACAGCTTCAGTCGACATTTGTACCAGAACTCTCGACGGTACCCCATTCGCTCTCGCAATTGACTGTGCTTCCTTCCTATTCGCTACTATATGTGGTTCAACTAAACTATGGCCCCCTTCGACAAGACTAGATGCCTTTGTAGCGCACAGACTATGCAAAGTACCTTCCGACTTCGGCCCATCGATTAGGGAGTTTACTAACATTCCTGAGACACAGCTGTCTGTCCCTCCTGTCCTACAAGAATTAAGATTTACTTTACATGGAGACCTGCTACGAAGGCTATTTAGCCTTTCTTCTTGCAAATTTTCTTGACCACTGGCGCAGCTCAATTGATTGTGAAAGTTATCACCATCCGTTACACAATCATTACTAAAGCATTTGCTGTTTTCTGAGTCATGGAAAGATCGCTTTGTATCCGATTTTGAATGGGAACCCATTAAGCCCTTAATATATGGAGTCGTGGGGTGATTATGAAGCAGACTCGGAAAGCGCACCCACACAACATTCTCACTGCTCTCTTTAGACCTGTCGCCCGCGGCGTTAGATCCTCCTAGCTGCTTTTCCGTGAGATATGGGAACCTAAAATTCTCATTTGTTTCTTGATTACAAAAGAAAATCCCTGAAGGATTTCTTCGCATTGTAGGCTTTATTGAGGTGGGTATGGTCCGCCACACCACCTCATTGAAGCTTTGATCTTCGCCGACTATAGGTGAAAGAGAATGTTTGCTAGCTAAATATTTGGATTCATTATGAATCGTTTTAGCCTCTCCACTATTCTGCCTCTGATTCATGGATTTCACAGATCCTAGCCTCGGAATATCTCCATGTATTTTTTCTGTTCCTCCTACATCAGTGCCCGGAGAATAGGAAGTTGTGCAGATGCAATTTCTTTTGTTCGACTTCACAAAATCCTTACAACTCATAAAAACTTTATCCGACTGAAGATGGAAAGAACTTCTTAAGCCATTGAATAACGCATTCTTCTCCTCCCGATCCCTGGTATAATTTGATTTTTTTCTCGTAGGCAATTCTTTTACTGAAACCAAGTCGGGTAAATGTTCGACACACGGAGGAGTCAAGGAAGGCGATGGTGAGCAACACAGCTTGGATGGTGTATAGGAATGGTTCATGTCTTTGCAATAAAACGAGCTCCTAGAGCCGCAAACTTTTCGGTCCTTTCGTCGAAGCTCGGGTTTCAAGTTTGGGAGTGAGCCCTTTTTCCTCTCATCACGTAGACTAAATCGACTAAATTTTCTATACAAGTTGGTGTCCATGCTTGATACAGGAATCTTTTCCGTGCGCGACGGGGCAACCTGGGAAGATATAAAATCATCCTTCAAAAATTTTAGTGAACGTGAGGCCGCTACGTCAGCCTCAATACCTCTTTCATTGAAGCACTCCAGTGACGAGGGCCATCCGCCGTGGACATTAGTCTTGTCGATCTTCTTCTCCTCGAGGAGAGATTTTCGACTGCTATGAGAATCGCCTTCACCTTTCCACTGACTTTTTTGTGAGCCATGATTAGTCATTGAAAATAATATACGTAGGTAGCAAGAAAAAGGCCTGGCTGGTAGTGAATGAACGCAACCTCTGCGATCACACTCCTTTGAATTAGATGGGTTTATGACCTCCTCCCCAGTAGATTGTCTTCCTTTTTGTGAACTTCACAAACTTAATGTATTTTGCCAAAAAAAAAATGTTGTCGATGCAAGGTTATGCACGCATGGATGTAAATAAATAGATACAAAGTAAATGCTACAAAGATACACAACTATTTCTTTAGTAGGGGAAGAGAAAATAATAGGGAGATAGTAAGAAATAGATAATAAAGTTGCTAAGGAATACAATCTTGTACTTTTCATGAATGTAATACATTCATAAAGATACAAGCGAATTTAGACACTAAAATTCATTAAATATGTGGAAGCACTATTCATATTCAATGGATATTAAGGCAAAAGGCACCCCTTAGTTTGAAATATAATAGGTGATAAGGAAGCTTTAAAGGATTACATGCCAGATGAATATAAGATTGGAATTCGAGAAACGGCAATAATCACCTCCCTCCTCCTCCACCCTTTCATATCAGAGATAATGCCTTATAGACAAAAAAAGCAATGCAAAAAAGAACATTTTCTGCTCTTGATTTTACCGTTTATACACAGAAAGCAGAAAAATGTAAATAACCGCAATAGTGAATAATTAGAACGTAGATGCAAGAAAAGATAAGAATTCTTAAAACACTCTAAAACTGGACTCCTTTATCAAATTTCATCTGATCCGTTCTATGATCTGAAAAAAAAGTTCTTGGCCACTTCATCATTGACTGTCAATGATATTTGCTTTATGCACTTATATTCATATGTTTATTGATTTGATTGCTAAAACAATGCACTCAATCCAATCAACGTGAATATTTCCAGCCAGACTCCTTCCAAATTGAAGTGCCAAAAATATAATACGTATAACCTTCAGGCTACATGTATTCAAAATGAAAGCGAACAAACTCATTAGAATGTTTTTTAATAAAATCAGTTCCACGATGAAAATAATTTTGTAACCAAATAGTGTCGAGACCCGTCATCAGAAGCTCCACAACAATAGCCTTTAGTGCACGCCATCGACTTTCAATGGACTACAAGTACCACTCGACGCATTCCTGAGCAATCCCTCCACCTCTCTCAGTGGATACTACTGAGAAGGGAGGGTGAATGTTGATCGATGCTGCAGTGGTGGCCTGTGGTGAAAGAAAGTGTTGTTTTGAGAATCTTGAGGGGCCAGCCCAGTGCTACCACCTTGGTTCCCATTCGCAGATCCTCCTCCAAGTGATGCTGAGTGCGATTCAAAGTCGGTTCTAGTCTCTCCAGACTCCATACCCTCGACTTCTGGATTCACACGAGGTCTGCTGCTATCATCCAAAACTTCCACGACAATGTCTGTCGCTGCTGAGCGTCTCTGATTAATTCGAGTTTGCATCCACTGCTCCCTTAGTGAAACACTCACTCCTATAGCTAAGAATATAAACAAACTAAAGGTCATACCCCCTAGTAGCGGAGAGGCCTCCCAGTTCCAAACGATGTCGCTCGTGATATATATGAAATACTTTATCAGATATCCAAGAGAAATCGCCTGCGCAATTATAACCAAACTCACTAAGATGATCTTTAGCACGTTGCGCCATGTCATAAATCGTGGGACAACATGTACCTCAGCGACGTAAGCCTCCACCTCCGCACTGCTCCGAAACCAACTATAAACGATAAGACGGGCAAGTAATACTGAAAGAATGATCTCAACATAAAGAAAGAATGAGAGCAAGACACCATCCAAAGTGTACATAATGGAATAGGGTACATGATGATACTCGGCAACGCAGGATAGCTCCCCAAAAATGCCGTATGCGAACAATGGTGACATCATAAAACAAATCAAGCATGCAATAATCAAGATAATAGCATACACGATACTTTTGCAGCTTTGCCATATAAGAATTGAGCGCCGAATTTTAATCTTGAAAGGACTCTTGCATATCTCGCACGTATTGACGTTGTTCAAGTTACGCTTGATGCTCTCAACCCGCCAGTGATCAAGGCACGAAGGATGCACCCAGCGCACAGAGCCGGTGCAATTGCAGGGGGCCACCAACGCCTCGTCCTCCTCACCATCGCGGCATATCCGGCAGAAATGCTCGTCCTCTTCAACATCGTCTCCTCCTTCACAGCATAGATCAGTAGCGAAAAGGAGTTCTTGACTGGTGGGGCCATTGGCGCGAGTCATGCAGGGCGCCACAGATGCGCGTCTGGTTGGCGTGCCGTCCACGATGCCTTGCTTGCTGAGAAGAACTGGGGAGGGGAGAGCGCCATTAATGTATGCTGACTCGTCATACTCCCGATGAAGTTGTGGGGGCGGAACCCCCTCAATGATGGTGTGAGAGGCCGAATTGACAACTATGACTGTGTTTGCAGAATCGGCAATATCCACAGGCCTAGACAATGCAGCCCTGGAGTCTTCATCACTCTCATCATGTTTTCCCATCGGCTTCTCTACTAAAGTTACAGAAGGACCTTTCTTTCCACCTTCATTGGGGAAGCCCTCATTCGATGCTGCAATTACTTCTGGCGCTGCCAAGACCGTTTCAGATGATGCGATCCCTTTTTGTTGAGGTTGTATCGGGAAGCCAATGGGAATGTCAACGCCTTTATGTGGCTGAGCACCCCTTTGGCATGAATCGTTTTGAGCCTCCGACATGGCCGCATTCATTCGTGCTGAGAGCGCCCGCTGCTGTAGCTCAAGCCTCTTCTGAAGGGCCCTCCGCCTGCGCTGATGCCAAGCAGTCTGTACAACAGTATTAAGACGAACAGCCCCAGTGATAATAATCCTCCGTAGTAAGTACGGTGGATACCAAATACAATCCACAATATCTATACCAAGTGAAGCCACTTGAATAATATCTGCACGCCGTAGAAAAAAGGGAAGCGGCACAAGCAGCACAAACAATGGAATTAACACAGCAAAAATAATCTGATTCATCCTAAGCTGTTTTGCGGGAGTCTGTGAGATGTATACCTGGATGCTGCAAACATTACTTTGGTCTAAGATACCGTCCCGACCAGCAAACTTGTGCATTAAAGTATCCATATTAGTTTGAATGATAAAACTAAAGCTCCGTTCTTCCTTCACTTTTGGAACGCGCAGCGAAAAAGCTGGCAAAACTTCACATAGTAGCGAGGTATCGAACAACTGCGCGAAGGAGCTCCAGACCCTATTTTGATTACTTTCATATTCCTCATCCACATCTCCAATGTCTCCAAGCTGATGCTCTTTAGAAGAAGGAGTTTTAACCCTTTTGAATGAACCTTCTGAAGTACCCTTTCGATCACTAAAAACTGGAGAAATAGATGAACGCAGTTGTGCAACTATGCGCGTGTTTTCGCAGTTGTATTCTGACCCGGGCGACTCGTAACGGTGTCCACGGAGTTGAAGAACCACGTTGATGACATGGTCTTTGTGCCCTTTGAAGGAAACGATTGTGGTACCGCTGCCGTAGAGTGTAATAGGAATCATTGTATTATACTCATTTGTGGCAATAATAGTTTCTTTGATTTGAGAATTGGCAAAAGGCTTCGCTGCCTCACGTTTCTGATTGTGAATTACTGCATCATGATACGCTAGAGCCTCGTGAGCTTCGCTCTGTACACGACATAGGGTATTTGGTTTCCAAGGTGTTATAGGATGAAGTCGCAGTGGTGCAATCACAGAACTCTCTAAAATGCCTTGATTAGTCCTTTCAATATCGTCTATGTTGCTTGAGCAGAGGATAACCTTTTCTTGTGCTTGTTCTTGAATCACTACATCCTTTGAAGACACATTTTTGTGTATCTGTTGTGCCTCATCGCTCGTAATGTGAGAATTACTGCTCATCATGATCGCAGATGATGAACTTACCGTTTCAGTGGTTCTTTTTGAGCTTAAATAAATGAAATTCATGTAAGGAGGTCTGTGAACTTGCCCTGAATCTGACGTTGACAACTCGCTTATAGGTTTGTCGTCTCCAATTGCGAATGAGGTAATTGGTTTTCCAAACCATTTATCTAAAAGCCTTGTCTGGTCCTCTAAGGTACTCCAGCATGTTTTGTCAAGCACTGTATGTTGCTTGAAAAGAACTTCGCTTGAAAACGGCTTCGTAGAATCCACAGAAGGGTCCAGAGGAGGGAATTTGAATACCCCACCAACGCGTGGTCCTGGATTTGCCGCACTAACATCAAGCACTAAACTACTAAACCCAATAATCAAAAATATCAGCATGAGTAAGGGGGTGCTAACGCTAGAACGCTTCCTCAAAAATGTAGAAGGAGTCATTTCCCTCCTTCAAAGTAATGTGCTTTTAACTCTTTATCAAGGTGCTTAAATTTATTTTGTTCTAATATAGGAAACACCAATGCGTAGACAAGTAAAATAAAATAATTAATTATTAATGTGTATATGCTATCTATCACCAGAACGGATATAAAAAGTTTTTAAAAATCTCCTGTATTGTGAATACCTTATTAAACCTTACAAAATAGTCGTGTTTGAATATTTTTTAAGATCTAAAAAGCGAAAAGCTGAGAATCAAGACAATCAAAAAGAATGTTTACCCTCATTTCTTCTGTCAATACACACGCTCATTACTTCAATCCCAATGCGAGCTTACACTTTAAAAAGGACCATGGGAAGAAATGAAATATTTTATCGTCTTGATAGACTTTAATTAGATCACATCTTTTAGACGTAGTTTACTGACTTAAAAGTCAAGCCCAAGACAACCCTCTTCTTCAAAAACATCAACATGCTGTGTTCGTGACTCCGCCTTTCTCTCTTTAGCGGTTTTGGGCTGCTCTTCCTCCACATCACAGGAAAGCTCAACGCTCACAAGGGCTTGAAGGTGTTCTTGAATGGCTTCTATTTGACTAATAAATACGTCAGCATCCTCTTCATAGACGTTTACCTCAGGAAGACCGCATGTCTCCCGCACAGCATCCATGGTACCTGTGCCATCTTCATGAACCATATTCAGATGCGTCTTTAAGTTAGACATGAAGTCACGGAAAGATGTGTGCAATTCATAGCTGTGATAGCACATCTTAAAGAGATGTGTTTTAACAATGCCTATATCAACTGGGTAACGCCTCAACCAGCTTATATAGTTCAATGCAGTGTTCAGGGCAGCTAAGCGAGACTTTTTGTTGGCCCCGTAAAGACGTCCAGAGAAAACAGGATGATCCGGATCACTAAAGAGTGTCGGATCCCAAAGCAGCGGTTCTGCACACATGTGCCCCTCGCATCCTGTTTGCACAAGATTTTTTAACACATCCTGGTAGCACAATACGTTGCCGTTGGAGATAACCGGAATGGTTCCACCCAGCGCTAAACGAATGCGTCGAATGAGATCGAGATCGGCTAACCCACTGTTTTGTCCTTTCATCGCACGTGTGCGGCCGTGCACACAGAGCAGCTGCGCACCGGCATCGCGAATCATCTGTGCATAGTAGATGGTAAGCAACTCATCGAACTTCATCTCTGCATTCGCATCCATCTGGGTTGAGATAGTGGTGTCTGGAGAGTCAAAAACACGTATCTTAGCTGTGACAGGCACTTCTAGTTCAACATGTAGCGTATGAATAATTGTATGAATAAGATCCCAGTCCTCCATAAGAAATGAGCCGTAATGCCCACGGCGCGCGATGCCCTGAGGGCAGCCTAAGTTGATATCCACCGCATCGCATTGATAATAAAGCTCCTCTTCGTCTTCCCTAGGCCCTTTCACCGATGTAGCACTCCCTTGAGAACCGATGTCAGGGATATGGTAAATGCCATCTGGGAAGTTCGACTCTGCGCGCTCTCCTCGCACTGCAAGACGTGCAGCTTGCAGGACAGTTTCCGGGTCATGGCCACAAAACTGAACGATACACGGTCTGTCTATCAAGCAGTCTCGATCGATATTTCGGTCAAGGTCCACTTCATGGCTTAGATGTTGCCCGGGGCTTTGATCTCGAGTAGATGGAAGCTCTGTCAGAATTGAATTCCGTTCGGCTGCGGAAGCAGCCGCAGCTGATGCTGTGCACTGTCTAACCTTCTCGATAGAAGTGGTTGTAAAAAATTTCCGGCGATACATAGCGCTTTCCTGGAAGTTCTTGGAGTGCAGCATGGGTGTATACGCCAGTGTGGCACCGTACTCCCTGCAGAGCATGCGAAAAGGCAGTTCGCTTTGGTCGACCATGGGTCCCAGCACAAGCATGGTCACATCCGCTTTATGCTCCGTTTCATTACCACGCTCAAGACCACGGTCTCGCAGGCTAAGGTTTTGGCGCGCCATTTTGGACTGCACAGGCTTATACTTGCGTCCAAGGACATGGTTCCAAAAAATCCATGGATTGTCGGGTTTAGTTGATGGATGGATATACTTTACTAGCGAATCCCGCTGTCCATTGCAATAGGGACAAGTAGGACAAATAAATGGCTTACCGGCAAGCGCATCTGACCTATATTTCTCTAGGATCTCTTGCTTATATGCCATTAGCAGTAGCAAATATTAAAAAGTGAAACTAGTTCTAACACCTCAACAATCGACGCAATGCGCACAACGCCAATTTCAAGCTTAGCAAATTCTATGTGGCGTAAAAATATGAAATTAAATAAAATCAAAGGCAGACAATTTTATTCTTTATTGGAGAAACTCAGCTATTCTGTTTACTACTCTCTTTTAGATGTCTAAAAGCGCATACACAGATTGTAATAGCTACCAGGGAAAATAAAATTTTGCAGGTATTAATCTTTCATTGTTATGCAAAAAATACTACAGATATCAACACAAAAGGAACATTTAGAGAGAAAGTTAAGGAGTGGCCCACTTGAAAACCTTTTCTAATGGTTAAAAATGCTTTTGCAGAAACAGCTCCAATGCTTAAAGATATCATCAATAAGTATGTGCAACCCAGATGCGGTTTTTATTTGCGTAAGGATCTTTTTCAAAGCATCATGCATTGATTTTTTTATTCATAGGAGTTCCACTTTAACCTGAAGTCGACTAAATTTTTAATATCCAACTCTGAATGTAAATAATAGATGTGTGTCGAGAATTCACTCAGCAAAGTCACATAAAGGATAACGACATATATGTGCACTTCTATATCGAATACATCAGGAAAGGCGTAAAAATAACTTGTAAAAGTATACACTGTCACATGCTTTGGTGCCTCAACTTGCACCGGCATTAGCTGTTCACTATTATTTATCAATTGCAACAAAAAAAATGAGTACCTACAACTCGAGTTCATGGAGTATCAAAAGCTTTATACACTTAAAGTTATTACGAACTCCTTCCTTGTCGTCGGTAAGTAGTTTCGTACTCATTTAATCCACAGTTTCGGAACGAAAAGATCATGTTTGGATATCGACCTTGAATATAGAAAAATCATAGATTCGATATTATAGTTCCACGTCTGTCATCACTACTATTACTCCATCTCTTCAATAATTTGACTGCCTTATTCGTATGGTTATTGTTTACACGGGTGCGTTCCTGGGGTTGTGATCAATCCCCTTAGGAGGGCTTACATTGTCTAAAATGCCGGCACTCCTGCCTGATGTATCAGATGAAGAAGGAAAAGGTAAATGCCTCACAGAGGTATCCGCAGTGCCGTCAGCACACTGAAATAGACGAGGGTCATCGGGCACGTCTTGTGGTAAAGTATTGAGAAGACCTTCGCTGCGAGTTGTGATGTCGCGCGCTGCCATTGGTGTAGTAGGCCTCAAAGGCGCGGCAGATGGGGAAGAAACTGTAAAAAAACCACTTAGTGAAATGTTGTGTCGAGCATCCTTCTCTGTGAACCTTTTTTTGGACGGCTTCAATTGCGTAGGGTGGGCAGGCTCCGGCAATACATGTACTGGTGAATGAGGAGGTGTCGTAGAAGTAGTCACAAGCACTACTGTTGTTGCTCCTTCATTTCCTGCATTATCAAGGGGAACCTTGCCTTCTCCGTGATATGGGTCATCTTGAGAAACGTCTAGGTGCTTGGTGCCAATTTGGTCCTGTCTTAGGGCAATCCCGCCTGACGCGTTAAAACAGGATTCTGGATGTTCGCCTCTGTTGGCACGATTCAGGTGATCCTCATTATGGGCATGAGCCGGTGAGTTTATATGAGGAGCTGGTTGATCTACAGCTATGGGGAATGAAATTGTTGTAGTGCAAATGTTATTACCCAACACTTCCTCAGGGGGTCGTGGTAACGAACTCACAGCACTAGATACACTGTCAATGTCAGTGCTTTTGTCCTCAAGTCCATCGACATCCCACGGGTTCAGAGAATCTATCTCACCCTGTTCACTAATGTAACGTTGCCTCCGAAGAAGCTTCCTGTGGTACCTACTGTTGCGTCCTAGCATTCCAAATGATTCACAGTTGGATAGAGTCCGACAAACATGAATAGAACCCATAGAGTGGTAGCTATCAGAATCAATCAAAGTGAGCGAATGATGCCTTACATATTCACTATGACCATAAACTATTGTTGAGTTATCCAAGGACTTCTCCGATTCTGGTGCCCGCGTGATTAAGGTACCTTGCGTACTCGTGGGGCTAGAAGTAGACATCTCCGCCTCATCAAGTCCTTCCTCTCGGATCCGGTCTTCATACCTCAGAGCACGAGCTCTGCGGCGTTCTTCTTTTTCAAGATTCCTCCGATATTTCATCATAGCCCTTTCCCGTCTTCTACGTTGTTCCTCTGTTAGAAATGGAAGCTGCTGGCGCAATGGGAGGCCATTGTACTCCGCATTGCTATCATTACATCCAAAATCACTGTTGCAAGATATAATTTTGAAGTAAAATAGAAGGACTAAAACAATCGCAATAATTAGGAATACTCCCATAATTCCTCCACAGACAATGCCAATTATAAGATTCACATTGCCCATTTATCTATATACTTTTGCGCTATTCTGATTCTGTATTTTTGTAGAATATATTTTTTTTGACTTAGCTATGAAGAAAAAATTAATATGATACCCCGAGTTAAATTTTTACTGAACCACTTAGAAGAAGAAGAAGATGCGTTGGTCCCTTATGCTTATATAAGAACACATGAAAAAGAGAGCGAGAAGACTATTATAAAAAAATATCAGAATATGAACAATTCCGCATGAGAAGGAACAAAAACCTTAGTACAGGGTTTCATGAGCTTGTTGCTCCCATATATTGAGGTTCGCACACTTAAGCAGTACTATTGTTATAGCAATAAGTGTAGTGATACGAACCCAAAGAGAGGGAAAAAATATACATTTATACATATTCGAAAAGGCATCCCCGAATTACCAAAATCACTTAGTATTTACTTTTAAAACTTAAAAACACAATACTGAGTACATAAAATAATGATAAGGGGGAAAGAATGTGGCAAAAAAGTACAAATGATAAATGAAACAAAATTAAACATACTTTAAATATCAAAGAAGTCTGGAAACTTAACAAAGTCACCTTAAACAGAATAAAAGCAAAAAAATTGCTTCATCAATAAGTTATTATCTTTTTTGTCACGGAAATAATCTAATGAAAAATTAGGAAGCATTAGCTTATATAAAACAAAATGGAATTTTACCTATTATTGAATACATAACGTGTCTTCATAATTTATTGGAATGGACTCACATTGCATGCAGCACAAGCTCAATTTGCATCCGAGCACCTTTTTTCATCTAAAGCACTTAATAATAGCAGACCAAAATGCATAAGGTTTCATTGAGTATTAGTAATGATGTGAATGGTACTCATCCTATTACACTTCATCCCACCTAAAAGTATCATAAGAGTGAAAAAGCCGAAAGGGCAACTAAAACTTTTAGCATAGTAATATTACTTCAAATTATACTTTTTATTAAGTTGGCTCTGGTTCGAGTTTCATCGACAAAACAACGCTATGCATTTCAATGTGTAAGCATAAATGAGTAGATAAAAAAGGGAGAATGAGTAAGGAAATATCATATGTTCAGGAAAATGAAAATTAGATAAATAGTTCACTTTTACCTATGTATTGATCTCTGAAAGTACCTCTAGAGACATACTCTTTGTAGCGAATTGATAATAAGTTTGTTATCTCCGTTTCATTTACGCACCACTGTCATCAACCTCTATAATTCTATCATTTGGACCTCATAAGCGAGGCTACACTTTTATGTTCCCCCACAGCAAAGAAATACTGTAATGAATTCCATCATCACGGAGGTTGCGGTTGGTAAAGAGGTAGAGGTGGCTGGATCCATTTACTTTCTATAGTGCTATGAACTGCCAACATAGCCACTGATGTGAGTTCGGAGCACAACAATGGTTTCCAATAACACAGCACTCAGAACGCCAAACGATAAATGTCTGCTCGTTCGATGGGAAGAGCCTTTATGAGGCTTAGCGCTGAGGGGTTCGTTGTAGGGAGGAGGGGGAAAGGGGATGTCATCCATTTCTGAGTCCACACGGAGCATTCTCACCGGGAACGGGGTAGTCATTTTGCGGTAACTCCTTATGGATTCGCTAAGAGTTTAGGGAAGAGTCGTTCCTGTAGGTGGCAACGCAGATCTCCAGTTACACATAGCTCCCCCTGTCGGGTCTCTGTTGTCGAACACATCAGAGGTGTTCTCCATCATCGAGCACACCATGTTTTGGCTATTTTTTGCCTATTCCAACATCGAACACCATTCCCCTGAAAGATCCCATAAATAGATTCACAGTTTGCTATCTGCGACGGTAAGGCTCTAGAAATTATAAAGGTGTAGTGCATACGGAGAAGTGGGTTCGTAAAAATCCTGCATGCCGCACGGACTACTCACGCAAAACATGTAGAACCTAGCGTTGGCTCAGTGATTGCCCTGTTTGATTAAAAAACAACTGGTGTAGAGATGTGCTGATGTATTTGGTGCAGAGTCACACTGCTTGATGTACTCAGAATGACCGTGGAAGTCTGGTGACGCTATCCCACCTTATTTCATCATACAGCGAAATTTTTGCTCAATATGTGATGGCAGCGTCGTCTCGGGGGCCCTAGGCAACTTTCTAGAATCAATATACTCCTCTGCATCTTCCTGTGGTACGACGACAACACCCCTCAGTAGTTGCGCACAGAGCCGACTGCGATTTTCGATTGGAATGCTAACAATTTCGATACGCTGGATTGTTCCGCTGCCTGCAGTCTCGCATCCCTCTGCATTTTGCAGCTCAATCACATTGAGGCATTTGTGGATCTGCAACTGCCACCGTGATCGGATCCATTTTTGTTAGCTTATCGCGCATGCTCATAAATATGCCTGCGACAGACAGAAGCTAAAGATAAGAAGTGCAGCTCTAGATAAGGAAAGGAAAGGTAAAAAAACATAGCACGACAAAGATGTAGCAGTGGTAATTCTCAGAGTACATCGCATGGTACTTATGATGTGGAACAGCTTAAAATGAATATTAAATAACTAACGAATATGATAGCAAATAATAGTGCACCTGTATATACTTTTGGCTATCATTAAGGTAAAACCAAACTCAAATATAAGCAGTAAAGGTGTTAGTAAATATAATGAAACTAAACTAAAACGACACCCTAATATTCCCCTCAAATAGGTAGAACGTAAAAAAAAAACATCTTAGTTAAGGAGTTATATGTACCCATTCCCAATATATAAAAAACTAGAAAATAGAATGTAAATATGGTGAAACCCCCACTCCCATCCCGTCTATAGCACCTGTGTTCAGCTAAGCTAAAGGAAAAAAAAAGGATAACTTTCCTAATCTCCTCTACCTCTTAAAACTACTGTATTAGGAACAATAAAAAGGATCCCTTTATGGAAATTCTTATATACCCTATATGAATTGATGAATTGTGCTTATTTTTTTTTGAAAAAGTCAGTCTTGATACTTTTTGCTCGTTTTCGAATCTTTAATACAGAACAAAATCAAATCATTGCCAATCAATTTGCAAAACATAAATTTAAAAACATTACTCAGACTAACGAAATTCGAACCGATTTTTTTAAGCTTGATAAATGAAATTATTTCGGATACGCTTAGATTAGTAGAAGAACTTCCCCTTGAAAATTCATAAATGTGTAATAATTATGTATTCATCAGTAGCCCTGAAAATTTTCCCTCACTTATGCGATGGAAATGAAAATCGGACAATTCATTAAAATAAGATCCCACTTCATTTTCAAAGCGCTCAATGTATATAGATGAGGAAGTGAAAGTACAATCTAATGAATTTCATGTTGGCCGCAAATTTTGCATACTAGAGCTTTGCTTCCTTAGTGAACATAAGAGCAAGCTATATGATAATTCAATAGTCCATCAAATTCCCCTTCCCCATTCACGCAGCATCATTACAGAAATATCACCGCTTAATGCAATGGCTACTATGTAAAATCCTTACTCGACATTCCAAAATGTTTGCACATGTCGATATTTGTGTTGAAAACGATAAGAAAGGGGAAAGGCTCAAGGTATTTGATCAAGAATAATAATTTTATACTAGATGTAGTAATAAGAATGTGATGTTGTCTCCATATAGCTGTTTTCCCTTCTTTTTCACATGCGTGCCTTATTCATTTCACGGAATATTCCTTTACACAGATAAACACAAGAGCTACATGTATAGTCGAAACAGCCAAAGTCCTAGCGCAGTCAAAAACAATACAAAAAGCGCTACGTTCCATTTTAAGACGCGGTAGTACTCCCAGACCTCTGCATCTCCATTCGGCCAAGGGAACCCCTCACCCTTTGGATCTGCATCGAGTAGATCACAGCCAAAGCGCGTCAGCAGCGTCCACCCCTTTTTATCTTCAGCCGTGGCACTTGGTATGTTTTGGAAGACCAAAAGCGTAGGAATAGTCTGAAAGTCATAGTGCGCCATCCATTCCTTACCAATCACCTTAGCTTCGTCAAACGGCAATGCTAGCCAGTTGCCATGGGAGGTTTCCATGTAGGCTCGCATCTCCTTCACAGACTTGTCTAGAGACACGAAAATAACCTCGAAATTTTTTTCTCTGCAGTACTTATCATAAAAGCTACGCAGTTTAGGGGTGAACATACGGCATGGTAGGCACCAATGAGCTGAAAAGTAGACAAGAATGTACTTCTTTCCTCCCAAGGCCTCAGTTACTGAGATTGGAATTAACGATTCTCCCCTCAAAAGGGTTAACGTAGGCTTATAAAAGAAAGATGCCATTTTTTTTTGTTCCTCTTCTGATTTGACTTTTCTTGAGGTTGCCTATTTTTATTTGATTTAATTATCTCCTTTATGCTCCCATTATCATTTTCTAATATGATGAAATAAGAGCTAAATATAATGTAAACAGTACTGGTACTGAACAATAACTTCAGACATAAGGCGACAAGCACGCATAATTTTTTGTTTTATGGCGAAATATTAATTGGCAATCAACCTCAAGGACGATATGGTCGATATAAGCTTATACCCTACCATGTCATGGCTTGTGCTAATTTGCTAGATTACTCAGCGATAAATTCACACGCAAGTATAAATATAAAGTTAGAGTACTGCGTTTTCTTCATCGTTATTCTGTGCATGTGAAACAAAACATATGATCAGCCTTTTCTTATGTTTCATATTCAAAGACACACAACTAACAAGCCAATGTGTGAATATAATGAACACTTCAATATATATGCACTATGCTGAAGTAATAGAGGTAAATATGATTGTATCCGCACAAGGTGTCCTCATATCATATCAAATACTCATTTCCTTCAAAAACACATAAGGGGAAAGACGAGTGATGGTGAAAACTCTAGAATGAGTCAGTCACTAATAAACACTGTAATGAGGCTTAATGGTATGCATTGTTTTTTTTTCTGCTTATATAAGCTTTATATCCTGAAACAACACTTTAAACTTTTCCGATATGCAAAAACCACTGCACGGTCTCCAGAGTGAGGTAGCAGATCCTTTACAAATCGATCCAGAAAATCCTGAAAATCTCTATGTCGATGGAATGAAGATGAATAAAGAAGATTTTAAAAAAATACTGATCAGGATTGTTACATAACAATATTTTTATTAATGTAAAAAGGCTAAGGATCAAATGTAATAACTATTTTTGAAGTATACTACCCCACTACAATTCTTATTATTCTTTATTCAAGCATAAAGAGCATGCAACTAAACATCGTTTGACACTCCCTTTACCATGCCGCTAGAATAGATACCTTAGAAGACTGGCCAAAGCACCTTAAGTATAGACTCATTAAAGTAGAGAAATCATGCCCTTCTCGAACGCTATTCATTATGTGTCGAATGCGAACTCTATGATAAGCCGAACATACATCAAGAAGACGAACAAAATGGTCCGTGCACAATGCAGGAGCACGCCGAAAGCATTGCTCAATCAAGAAAAATGCATGGAAGCATTCATTTTTTTCCAGGTAGGGAGACACTGCCACAAGCAGAACTACCTCGCGAAGAACAAAACTAAGAGTTCGCTCCGGTAAGCCCCCATGGTAAGATAACGGTGGTGTTCGTGTAATGGCGTCCCCGTGACTCTCATCAGATCCACTAATAGTCTCGTTATGCACGATTATAAACATCAGCTTGAGTATCACTGGAAGATAAAAATAGGCAAGGCATTTCGTCAAGTAACGAAGAATCCGGTCCCATAAGTTCAGTCGCACAAGGAGGTGGTGTAGTTGTTGAAAGACGGGACCGTCTGTGGTAAGGGCAGCGAGCATAGCGTTGAACACTCGATTTCGCCCAACTTCACTAGACATTAGCATATCAACAGGGAGAAAAGTAAAGAATTGCACAGAGCCAGTAAAAAACTTCTCAACGGTGTGTCGTTCGTAATGATGCATAATTCCAAGGTTGCTCCATGGTGCACAGCACATGCAGTAGAGGAAATCCGAAAGGTCGTACACCACCGTTGCCTCCACACGATCGGGGTCAAAATCTAGGAGCGCCACTGAGTTTAAATGGGCGATAGGGTCTTCACCATTGGAACCGAATCGTTCCCCGATGTCTTCCAGCTGAGCCAAAGAGGAAGGGGAAGTCACGAGATCGAAGAAGTGGTTCAGAGCCCGCATAACAAAACTGCTAAGACACCAATGTAACTCACTAATTGAACTATTATCCAATAAGTGTTGAGCCAACGAGCATAAAACAGCCAACCAGCGCACGACAAGTGTCGCAGAGTTTGCGTCTCTGGCCATTACCTGCAGCAATTCGCTCTGACAATCCAATACTCTTTCGATTATGACCAAAAGTGTAGCCGGTAGCTTCAGACCATGAGAGAGCGCAGTGAGGTCAACAAACGTCTGTACTGGATTGCTTAATAAGCACTCCTGCGAGATCATTTGTGTGATGAGTTTTGACACCACATTTTCCACGCTGTACCCCGCGTGATCACGTGCCTCTACAAGAAACATAAAAGCAGTATAGAACCCACTCCTTACCTCTTGAGGTAGCGGAGGGATCGAGGGGTCCGTCTTGTTAGCTACACGAAACGACGGAATGGCATCCTCCGCAATGGCCCGAATCACAGCAAGGAGTTTGTCAGAACCAAGGAAGTCGCTGTCGCTGTTGCCACTCGTAATAATACGGCGTAGCAGGAGGTTGGCATCGGATACGAGACATGGGATATCGCTATGATAGAGGTACACAAAGCGAAGCAAATCTAGAGAAATGTCAAAAAACTCTGGACGTCGGTGAAAATAGGATTCACACACACAATTGCAGAAAAAGAAGAGGGCGCGCAAGACGCCGAGATGCACCTGTACTTGGTTATTGCCACCAGGGTTGGACCCTGAAAAGGTTGTCGGATTGCCCGTGGAGTCAGTACCGATAATCGAAAGACACTGAAGAAGGTTATTTGTGAGTTTGTCATCCCCAGTTAATAGCTGCCGCGCGAATTTGGCGACAAGCTCCAGCACAGAATTATCCCCTGCTGCGATGTCATTCGCCATAGCTATAGCAAAAATGGATATAATAATCGAAAGTTGTGATAAAATAACCCGCATCAAGAGCATCTCCACAACCTCACGGGACTGAGTCCCCTTGATACTGTCTAAGCCTTCCCTTGGAGCACCATTACTATTATCACAGGCATTGGTAAGGTACGTGGCATTCCCAGATACAGCGGCCTTCACATCTGGAAAGCGCTCAATGAACAGCATTAGTGTTTGTTCCTCCTGTGCAGTGATATTTGATGAGGACTGCTGCGAAGCAGCGCTGACAGTGTTGATACCAATCTGTGTGTTCCACCATCGAGCCTCACGGATCGATACAAGCGTGCGATAATCCTCTATGCCATGCCGCAGCCGATCTACTAAAAAGTTCAAAAAGTTTATTCGCTTACAGAAAAGCATACTCGCTAGCGGCAACAAGGTCTTTTCGTTATGCAACACCACACCCACCTCCGTCCGAAGCTCATGAGAGTCCTCCTTTAAGTATGCTTTGTTGATAACAGAATTAAAGTACGTCGTAAAAATGGAAAATACCACATTTTTTAAATACTGGCTACCCTCTGAACCCATCGGACCATCGAGGGGGCACGCAATTTCCTCCGACTCACGAGACGCGCTAGGAGCCATTGTCGCTGAGGGTGGAGAAGCATTTGTCGCGTCGTTTTCAGCATCACCCGGGTGGATGATGCAAGCGTGTTCAAGAAAATCATCAAAGTTATGCTGACGCCCATGCGGGGGAAGTGGTAAAAGCTTGTCAGCGAGCAGATAGAATAAATGCATAAGTGACTGACGTAACTCGTCGTCGTGCTCATTAAATCTAGAGAGGACATATTGCGTTGCATCTGCCCACGCGCCGATGAAGTCGATATTCTGCACAAGGTATGCCAAAACGTCCCCCTCATCTCTTTCAAAAGTGTTGATGAGAACGTCACACGCCAAATGAAGATGCTCCATAAGAGTATTATTTCCCTGGCAAACCTTCAACAACTCTGAGGATAGCGAGACCATTTCTTGAGTTATCGCCGGACGCACTGAAAGCATATAGGAATCTTCTGAACACGATAGTGTTGAGCATAAACGCAGAAGTCGACCATACAAAAGTGCATCCTCATTTGTTGGATGATGGATCAACATATTTTTGCTATATTGTATAACTACAGGCAGCGAATTGGCCCACTCCTCCCATCGTGGGAGGTGAATAGAGCTTTCACGGTAATGGCGGATAGTGATAAGTGATTCCTCTGAACAAAGACCAATCTCAGACAAACACTCTAACACTACACAGCACACCTGCGCCGCCGTGGATGGTATCACGTCCAACAAGTGGGCCGCCTCCTCAAAAAAATACGGTAGTGCAAATCGTACAAAAGATACACGTGTAGAAAAGATAGGTACTTTAATGCACTGCTGTGAGAAGTAGGGGATCAGCTCTAGCAAACAGTCTAGATACTCTTCGCGCGTTAAATACGCTTGAAAGAATCCTAATATTGTGGCTATCCGACTACGACCAACCGGAGTTTGCTCACTTCTTTCTGTGCTATTCGTACTAATCGTGGTGGCGTCCTGATCGTCTTGCTCAGCGCTCAGCACATCTAACTTCCAATTCAAGTAGGTAGCTGAAGCAAGAATGGCATACAGTTTCTGCCGAACGTACCGTCTAAGGGTCCTTCCATTTTCTCTCAAGGCTTTGAGATAATTCAGCACAATGTATTGGACTTCACGGCGCTCATCGGGTCCGATTTCGTTACTCACGAGAAAGAGAGCTGCCTTGCACACCATAAAATGCAAATAATGATACTCTGTGGCAGCAGTGAGGAGTGTTTTCGTCGTGTTCCAATCCTCATACGTACTAAGATATCGAAGCTGCCGTGCAGCGGCGTCACGATCAGCTTTGTCTAAAGAAGTAAGTGCGACAGTAGCGACTTCGTCCAAAGACTTTAGCTGTGCACTTGTGGGAACGACTGAATCATCAACAACTTCTAGACCACTTAGAATATCTATTTCGTCCATATAGGTCTGAGATTGTTTTTTGATATTCATTATAGCCTTCCGATTTCCTATATATGATAGGACTAAAAATTTATATGCCTGTACAAAAGTATTCCTCTGGAAAATGAAACAACAGAGGAAGCAATACTAATAGAAACTCCACTCTTTCTAGTAAAACTGTTGTTTTTTTGTTTCTATTTCCTTGAGTATGAACGTAAAAAAAAAGGGGGCTGTTTTAGTCAAGATGATGCTAACACCAAAAATGGGAAAAGGTTTTGGCAAAAATGCATTGTAAAATGGTTTAAAGCATTCAAAAATATGATTTTCCCCTTTGTGATTAGTAATTAAATCGTAAATTTTTTAGAGATCAGAGATATAAAGATGAAAAACTAGATATGCTTTTGATACTCTGAATATATATGTTCAGTTCGTAAATGTCTGTTGATAAATTCCTAAACTGAAAAGGTAATTAATTTAATATACTTACGAAAAAGGGTCAGATAGTTTCTCATGGAAACAAAAGTTAAGAAAAATATAAAAGAATAAGAATTATAATTTACCCCATGCTGCCTATAAACAAAAGACTCATACTCATCATTTTAAGCAATATATAAATAGGCATATCCTAAAAAAGCTATATATTGCATACTGCATTGTATAACCCTCTTGAAAACTATAAGCAAGAAAGCATTAAGCATATAGAACGAAGACATAGGCGACCGCGCTCATAATTAGCTAGTTCTTTTTGTATGCTCACATCACTTACATGCACGTTATATGGAAATTCGCTTGAAAATATAAATCTAAAAAGTACTTCCACTTAAATATATACTTTTATTACCTAAAAAATATATATTTTCTCACTGCATTTATATTGTTATAGAAAAAAAAGAATTGTTAAATAACGTACTTGCTTAACTAAAAAAGTTCATTGACCACCCTTCTCAATAGAGTATCCTAGCATAAAAGAGACTTAACAACCGAATGCACCATATGACTGGTCGTATCAAGTTGCTTAAAACGCAATTAAGCTGCGTAGAAAAGCAGAAGCATGAAACTAAGAATGTTCCTCCCCATCACTACTCTTGCCAATCCCCATAAGAGTAGGGCTCTAATAGTAGAAAAACAAAAGAGAAAATAATATTACAACGCAGTTAACACTTTAAAACTCATTGAGAAACACCTATTTGAAAATTTTAACCAGTCAACCAAAAAAGGATCACCCTTTACACTCCATTATTTACTGCTCCATAATATTCTAGAAATATGATAGCATCAATAGCTTGTTTTATTTATTGTGCAGGGAAGAGGAGAAAGGAGAGGGAAGTTATATTATCAGATGTATCCTTCGTGTGTAATATGCCCAGAAGGGGAATATAGGTGCAAGTATACAAATCGCAACAAGAGTACACACAATAACCAAGAATGGAGTAAGGCTGTCAAGTTCCTTAAAGGGCACATAAAAATTCAGGCCCCATTGTGCAGTTATTATATGTGCAGGCATTATGGTAATAAAAACGTAATGCACCAAGACCATGAAATAGTCTGCATCGTTACTGACCTCATAGTTGCTTGAGATCACGCTTGAATTGTAGAGGATAGTGGTGTTGCCCAACACTATGCGCGAAGTGTCCATTTTATGAAGTGTTTGATCAATGGTATCACTTGTGGCATCCATTATACTGATGGCTGCCGAGGCTGACGATGTGCTCACAGCCCTGGATACTTCAGGTGACCTTCGGTGGGTGTGGTCAGAAGGAAAGCCCTGAGTCATGAAAGCAGCCAGCGTGGATACCGAGGGGCCCCTCAATGAATCCAACAATTTTTTCTTGCAAATCAGCTCACGACGACAAATTGATAGCCTATGTCGAAGCATCAAAATGCGCCGGTGAGCATCTGACTGATCACTTTCCATATTAGGAAAAATCAAAGGCAACATGAAATCAATAGCCTCCACTTCTCCCAGCATGGCATTAATGTTAGGGAGATATGTATAACACACAGTCGACATGAGTAGAGAAATAAAAAAAGATGTGGTCATAATTTCGTCATTCCTGCCACTTCTCTCTAGAACATTAAATGCGTCACTCTCAGGAACTTCTGGCTGCAGTAAGTGTTGCGCGGAGTAAATACAATGTGACAATACGGTCTCACGCAGCTGACTCCAATTCTTCACCTCCCAAACACATCCACGATCATTCCAAGAGGCAGAAGTGCTTCTGGGGCACCAAGTAACGCACAGACCCTCCCAACAAAAAACGTGAGTGATGGCGGACTGCAGAGGCCTAGTGTGCCCATCACCTACAGCACACATGGCACCGCTGTGTTCATCATTCTCCAGCAGTAAATGATCCATAGAATCACTCCTAACACTGTCAGTGTCACCTCTGTTGTGGAAACTGTCTTCGAAGTTCGTGAAGGAAGTGGGCACATCGACAGAGTTGGCCGATCTCAGGAATGGATTATCGTGGAAAGCATTTGAAAGATAAGTAAGTTCATGGAACATGTTCTGCTTTTCATTCTGAGCAGTCAAATATGAAGAGTTAATCTGGCCCGTCATCTTCGGAATATTATATACAGTGTGCTCCAACAGCGTCACCAGACGCAACGATGCATAGCACTCCTCCTTATTCCCCCTTTGACAATTGACGGAGGTTGGTTTTGCAAATAAATGCAGAGTGTCGGGATCATCCAGGGCCTCCAAGCCGTACTCACAACTATACCCCGTGCAAAAACACTCGGAGTCCAGCGGTAGTGTAAGTTGTCCTTCTTTAGTAGTCTGATGTGACCCATCCCCTTCATTATTAGGGTGCGTTACAGGTACAGCATAAGGTATTCGCAGAATCGACCTCCTTCCCAAACATTACCGTCCGTCGTTGATACTCTTGTCTTATCTCCTCTTGAAGCCTCATTCGATGCTTTTGATTGAGTTGCAAAGCTTCCCAAAGATGATTCATAGTATTACCCTTATCACTGCCATTGATAGTATCGTGAGGAGGCAGGGGCACACCATGGAGATCGATCCAAACAAAACCCATCTCGCTGTCTGCAGGCATCGTCTTGGTACTCTGAGCATTATTTCCAATATCAAGCGGAAGTATAGTCTTATAAGCACGTACCACCTCTTCAACGGTGCTTGCATACGCTTCTTGGACACATGAACCATTACTATCACACCTGTATATATGGCCCGCTAATGTGGACAATGTAGCAGGTCCAAGGTGCAGCCTGGAATCTCCACACCAGTGGTCCATCCGATCGAACCGAGACATATTGCTTGCCATTTCCTGTTTAGTAGATTTCATTTCTCGGGATATAGGGGGACGGTCTCAGTTGTCTCTGATCACTGAGAGGAAAACAGAGTTAGAGAGAGCACAGAGTTATGAATACAGAGTTTGTTCCGAGGTCAAGGCTCCTATTAACTGATATTTAGATGAAGTACTTTGGAGAATTTAATTTTATTAATATAACAATAACATACACCGAATTCCTTAAAGAATGTCACCTTAACAATATATTAATTAAATCCTCAATATGATACTACGCATATACAAATAAAACTCTCAATAGTGTCCTAATGTGATGTAAAAAATTAACGGAAGTAACTAAAAACAAACCATGGAAAGAACCTCAGCTTTTTCATGGAAATAACACTAGTAAAATAAAATACTAAAAAGATATGAAAGGGAAACGCAAGATTAATAGGTAAATAGTATCATAGCTGATAGTCTAGGCAAACAGAAAAATAAATAGCAATCATCCTGGGAAGAATTAAAAAGATGTGCAAAATTCAAGGAAGCATCTTTGGTTATGAGTGACAAACACAACATATCCATGTAAAATCGTTTACATACGGTTTCTCATTAATTTTTTCATATTTGGGATGAATAAAATAATAATATTGTGATTTGATAGAAGACACTCATTTCCCTAAATTATTTTGAGACAAAAAGGGGCAATTGTATGGAAAAGATATGAGGAAACTATGGATAAAAAAATAACGAAGATGTCATGAATAAAAAAAAATTTTTAATAAAATGGAAAAAGATTTATGAAACAAGTATGAAAAACTATAAACAGATACTGTACGGGAAAGGAAATAAATATTATCATCAAAGGTGATAATAAGTTGCATGCGTGCAAACTATTTCTCAAGAAAAAAGGTTTTGCAAACCTTTCACATACTTTTGCTTTTTTATTTAAATGCTCTGAAATAATTAATCAGGCTCGTAATCAGTAGAAAAGACGTTTGAGGCAACTTCATTTACATTATATTTGACGTTCTTAGCCTCTTCAGATCCACACTACACTCAATCATAACCTGCTTCCTCACAGACATAAAAATTTGAATGATAGGGATAATATACCCTTAGCAAGGTTCATTAGTTCCAATATTTTGCAATATCATAGATCCAGTCGAATTTATCTACAACTTACTATTATTTTACCTTATCCTTTTTGACACGAGGGAAACAGATACTTAATTTAAGATCAATCACACCCCATTTCCAACGCTGATATCAAGTCGATTGAATCGCTCAACTATTTCAGAAACCCAAATCACTAGAAAAGTTCTTGGAATCTAATCGAGGCGCATCACACTGCTTGACTCCTATCTTGACTGGACAAAACCTCTGAACTTTTTAAACATTCTCGCCTGCGTTGAGCACTGTGAGTACCGATCTGTTGGCAATTGAAACTAGGATGCCGAAAAATGGTGAGTTAAATCCCTTTTGGTTTAAGTATAGCAACCTCAATTCTATGTTATATTAATTAGTATTCCCATAAACGCTATAGGAGACAGCGTCATACATGCTCTGTAGACCGTTTCCTGCTAATTGTATACTACATACGGTAAGCTGGAGATTATACATGACAGTGGCATTTCTTTCTGGTAAACCTGTTGCCGATTACGTAAGGCTTTGGAAGTCGTTTGCTTGATTAATGCATTGATTTGTCAAATCTAGTGATTGAAAGCAACTATCATTATAATGAGTGTTTGCCTCGATTAGTCATCTTCCATCTCTTGCAATTGCTGTATATCATGACCATAAGGAACACCAGCGACAGCAGCCTGTTTTTAAAGCTCCTGTAGAGCCATCGCTTCCCGCATGAGCTACTCATTAAAGCGAATCTCTTGTCCCATTTGATACACCATGCCATGCTGCATAGTGTACGTCATCATACGTTTCGCACTATCTTGAGCTAAACAGTACATGTTCACCTTCTGAACGAATAACCTTATTTTTTAGATAGACTCAGAGGTATGTGGGTGTATGATCTGTTATTGAGGTAAACTTTAGACGCTAAAAAAGGATAGTCTAATGAATGAATTAAATGGAGTATAGCACAGCGTATAGGAGTTCCATGATTTCAGTTGTCACACAACATGTTTAGTTTCTATTTCCTTGTTTATATAATTTTTGATACTTCTAGCTTTCCATATCAATGGCTAGTTTAGGGATATTTGTTAAACTTTACCTATCATAGTTCTGTTCTTCATTCTAAAAATAAAACCGATCATACTAAGTTGGTTTTTATTTTTAGTATACTTTAGTACAGATCATTCCTTATAATGATAATATAAATTACCATAGATCTAACGTTATTCTCTCCACAGTATCTATGCATAGCTCACAAACTAGATTAAATATTATGATGAATGTTATCCAGAAGGCATGCACTTGGAATATATGCAGGGAGCTTGTGCATTGTTTTAGGGTAGGTTGTAACTATTTTTTCCTTAAATTATTTCTGAGTACTTGTCATCAATAGAAATTCTTTATTTTTGATATGTTTTATGCATTTCTATTTTTCATCAACTACTTCTTTCCGCATTATGTCAGAAACGAATCTTATCTCATCTTCATCATTGTCATTATAAATGTGATATGTTAAAAGCAACCCTATCATCATTGCACGTTAAGACTCACAACGTAATGATATGGCGAAATTACTACTGATACTATTTTCCATTTTTTAGTCACTGTTTGTCACTCAATAAAAAAGCTTTTATAGAAAAGACTGTAGTCGAAAGAATAATTTAGCATCAGTCGCAGTAGGTTGCAAGATCCCTCTTAATAAAGTCACAGCATAATATAATTGCACACTTTTCCCCTATTTATCTAGAATATCTAAAATAGGTAAATGAAAGTTTTCGCATATTCAACCCTGTTCTTGTATCTATAGTTTTTCATGATACTGGCAATCCCACTAGATTAACTGTCAATGCAGTATATAGTTAATATCAAAAGGATATTGAAAAGATACTTCAGGGTAGAATATTATGTCTATTATATTGGTATTATTCTGTAGATATTGAACTATATGAATACAAATATTTGAGTGTTGTAGGGGAAAAAACGCTCTTATTTGCTCTCTAGCATTAATAGTTTCAGTTAAATGAGTCTTGATAAATGTCGATATCGAAATAAATTGATTATCAATGTATAAATGTTAGTTTTCGTTTGTTTATTCCGTGGAAGTAGTGGACATAATATTCTAACGAGTCTGCTTAAGACTCATAGAATGTACTCATGTGGTATCTCTACTTGGAATGGAATTTAGAAAAAAAATGACTACTAGATTTATTTTCACTGTTTCACCTGTTCTATGTATTTTTAGGAATTGTATAATTGCACTCTTCAAAAGTGAGCATGAAGATTTAATAGTTATCCAGCGAATACTGCTGATACTCTTAAGCATCAGTATCTTTCATAGATGATTTACATTCAAAAATTCTTTTGCCACTGATACTATTCTGTTCTTCATAACATTTGACAAATACTTAAGTTTGAATAATATCTTTGTAAAAAAAAGGTTGTTGGCAATCCTTATGATACTTGCGGATCTTGCATCTTGACTTTGGACTTTGATATCTCTGATATTTTATTTTATGTGTCGAACTTGCTTGTGTAATCAATTGCATATAGTGTTTATTTATAGTTAATGTAGTGAACCTCCAACTCAGAATATCTACAATCTTAAATTTATTATTGCACAATCAAGGGAAATATGGCTTCATTTATTTGCCTATATCTAGCCTTTATTTGTGTATTTCTTTTACAAAGAAGCTAAGCTATAAAGAAAATTAACCTGGACATAGCAATATAACTTTAAAATGTTAATCCGTTGAATTTTCCAATCGATTCAGCTGTTTTCTTTAATGTTCTAACTTTCCATGACTTACAATCAAGACATGAAAATAGCAATGAACCAACTTTTTTAGAGCTACCAACACAACTCAACACGGAAATTGATGTGGCAGAGAGAGGAGAATTCTAAACAAAATAATGTCTTCCGCATAAAAATAGATTCTATATTTACATAAACACAGAATGATGTTGAAGACTAGTTCCTAGCATTCGACTGTTTCACATTTTGTTTTAGTTAATTCATAAAATAGAGATAAACTACTAGACTGAAGCTATTTAAGGCCACCATAATAAGCAAAAAGATAACTCAAATAAATATAATATACAGAAAGAATATAGGTAGTTATAAATAAATGGTAGTGAAAAACTTTCTTTAAACATAGGTAGATTACTATTATTCCGGTTTTGATGAAATACAACGAAAAGGTACAACAAATCAGAAACCACGTCAGGTAATATAAATGCGAATGCTTCGTTCAATGAAATAAAAATAATGTGGACTCTAAGTATTTATCTAAATTACAGAAGAATACTGATGTTTAGATCAGATCAAGTTACTTCAATTATACATGGTCAGTATTAAGCATTAGCAAGTTAAAGATAAAACAAAGGTGCGGAATACGAAGAATAAAAATGAAGATATAGAATTGAAATCATTCACTCTCTTCGTCTAGTTATAATCTTAATTTATTTGGCCTTAATTCACTTCACATTTTCAAAATCCACTCTTGCAAAGAGCTTAATGCAATCGCCTCATCCATTCCGTGGCGAATGCTTTGCCAGAAGCAGCCCAATCATTTACTCTATATTCATTAGTAATGCCTAACTCTACATTCCGAAAAACTATTATACAATGAGAAATCAAATACCCTTATTGAATGTATTGGGAAGGCTTGAGTGAGCCTTAGGCCCATAGGGAAAAATAAATTTACAGCATAGAGATAATATCAGCCCAACAGCACCCACAACGGAAACGCAACATCCAGGGCTTGCGTCTAAATGATATAAAGCATGCCCATCTTCGGAAAGATCAATTTCGATCAACATAGTCCCTTACAAAGAAGATCCCTCATGCAGAAAACCACCAGACAGCACACTGAAGATATAATAGTCACAATGTATGGTAATCAACTGTCACCCAAGCAACCCATTATGGATTGAAAAAAAAACAAAAAAATACCCCCCACACACACCACAAAGAAAACCGTTGTAAGAATTCGATTGCCCTGAAACAATATTTTTCAACCCCCCCACAGTACAATTACTAGAAACAACACAGCATCCTTGATACAAAAAAAACAAATCACATAAAAATCATTAGAATTATAAAACCTAAACAAACCAAAAAAAAATAGAGCCACTAAATTTTGACCCGGGCGCCACACTATTGGGCGGCGAAACCTCGCCGTATCCGCCCTAGCGGATCGTGTGAAAAATCCAAAATCACTATTTTTATGATATAAATATTACTATTCATTTCAAAAGCTAATTTTTCAACATTAGAAGTACAGATATTATTTTCTATTGATATTTTAAAGACCATCCGAATAATTATTTTAATAAACTATAATTATATTTTTTTACAACCCGAAAACCAATTGCTTCCCGGATTCGCAATAGAAATAAAATTATAATATAAACCATGAAGGTTGGAAATACAATGTTAGTAAATAGATCTGGCCGATATACAATAATCTATTAACATCAACAAAACCCATAAATGCTTTTTTATATTGATAGTAAACCCGCAAAAATTTTTCATAAGTTTATTAAATTATTTTATTTCCTTTCCAATAGGGGCGTCATCGGATGATGTCTCGTGGATAAAGCAAAGGCCGTATATTCCCCCACGTATATCCCGACGCATGGCCTAATTATGGGGGGCATAAAAGTATGTAGGGACACAAAAAAACATACTGTCCTTAAAAATTTTTTGCTATATATTATAATTCTATTAAATAAAAATTAAAATTAAAATTACAAAAAAAATTCGTTCTGTAATAAAGAAAACAAAAAAAAAGAGTAACAAAATCATTTTTCCACGTTTTTTTTATTATTCTGTTAAAAAAGCCACAATGGGCTAAGAACTAGAAGCCGTCCCATATATCTTACGACAATATCAGCGAAAAAAAGCAGTAAAAAAAATACCGTTGCACCAAAGGAAAAGAGCCCATAATTAAAATATAGTTAATTAAAAAAACTTTTTAAATTTGACACACAAAAATATATTAATTAAAACTAAATCTGATTAAAAACTAATTTGTGCAATAATACGCCTATAATAAATGCAATTTTAGGTAATAATTAATTATTTTGGTGCGATAAAAAAATCATTATTAATACAAAATTTATAATAAATAAATATGTGTGCAACGATATACTTATAAAAAAAAAAATTTGGGTAATAATTAATTTTTTTAGTGGAATAAAAAAATTATAATTAATACAAAATTATAACAAATAAATAATTTGTGCGATGATATGCTTATAATAAATGTAAAATTAGATAATGATTAATTAATTTGGCGATTAAAATTTATAATTAATACAAAATTTTTTAATAAACAAACGATCCGGTGCAACAAACAGTCGGGTTAAATACCCACCGGGTAAAAGTTAATTAAATTATTGCGAAAAAAAATTTTTTTTAATATAAATGGTAAAATAATTAAAATTTTGCACAATTAATGATAGTGTTGAAAAAATCCTTGCCGTAACAATTAAAAAGAGTGTGATCATTTAAAGAGCCGTGGTGGCGTTGTGTAGGCGATTTTGGGCTTCGTGGCGCGATGCCGTTTTGTTAAGGGAACCCGGGGGTCTCGGGAGTCCCATAATGCATTTCGTGTTCTTTTTTAATTGTAACTCTTAATATGAATTGAATATTAACGCAAATATTATAAAGAATTATTTAGCGCTATTCTGCCGAATGCCTTTAATAAATAGAACTTGGTTTGGCTTGAAGTGAATCGGTGCGACGTGTGGAATTTGAATGAACACATAAAATTGTGTACGTAT
>AIHY01000364.1:0-27054 GCA_000331125.1 Phytomonas serpens 9T
CCCCGCCTGCCAGGAAGAGCTTTTCAAGCCGACTTACTCAGATGTTTAAATTTGTTGTATTGCCACTGTCATTATTGTGGTTCTGCCTCTGGTTCAAAATGTGTACCCTGGGCAACTCTAGGCGGGTGACCGTTATCCTGAGGCTTTTTGGGCTCTCGTCAATTTTTTCCCGCCCCCACCTGGATTTTCTATATCCCCCCGAATTGTGAGGTCTGGATCCCCCCAAGGCGACTTGATTATCCTTTTGGATTTTTTCATCTTGCTAAAGAACTTTTCACTGACTTTGAAAGTTCTATAACACAAGAGAGTCTTTCTGGTCAACTTACTTCTTCATCCAGCTCGTCTACCATAAAATGTGAGGTACGGCAACTCAGCCTTACAGCTTCTGCATAGCCCCGGGGATACTTCGAGTATTTTAACTTCATCATTAACCCTAAAGGTTGTTATGTCAACGTTTCAAGCACGTGATGCAGCTTCCTTGTCACTATCTACCTAAGGGGTACTTTGGTCATGACTACATACTCTCTTTTCCAATACGTGTACCAGAACTTGTGTGGGAAATTCGATCTTTAAGATCAGGATTGTTTGGAAAATTTATCCGCAATAAGTGGTAGTTAAACTATAGCATATCGTATTTTCCCTTTTAGACGTCGAATAGGTGACAAGACCTTGCCTAGACCAATACGAACATGCGATTTCTACATAACCATAGTGTGGCGGATGTCTATCATTCTGATTGAGTTTTGTTTATTATAGTTTGAGTAAAAGATTGCCTGCACCTACTCAAAAAGCTCTTCAGTAAACACCAATATAGTTGGTGAATAATTCTATCATACTTATTTAAGTATGCTTAGGATAAGTGTTAATCGTCAAATTATTACTTAGTATTAGTAATGAGTAAAAGGAATACTTAGTTCGAGCAGGCGATAATGAATGCGAGTGGCTTTCTCACCAGAGGTTTGCTTGCAGCAGAAGTTTCTATGTGTGAGACTCTGCTTTATAAACGTTGGGATGAAAATTTACCCTTTGCATCAGGGATATGCGCATTGAATGGGAAACAGATACCACTAATACCTGGCGGAGCAACCCGTAGTCTGTAAAACATTATTGTCCTTACTGCTAAGCATTTCCATACTTTTAAAGGAAGCTATAATGCATAAAAGGGATCGCATTACGAAGGCGTATGAGCGGATACTTTAAAAATGAGTGTGCTTAAAATCAATATGTACTTCTGTATGTATAGCAAATTTTCCAACTCGGGTTTGTTACTATTTATTTCATACTCCCTTTTCGCATTTGAATATATGGATTATGAAATTTATCATACGGTTTAGTTATTACCATTCACCTCAGAAAACAGTTCTTGAATCTATGATAGCCTTTGATTCTACTTTAGTAGTTTTGGCTAACATTTGAATCAATGCAAAATTCTGAATGGGAATTGCTAAAATTGACGCATATTCATTACATTATAAGGAACATGATCTACGTAAAATTCACCTAAACTAGATTAGTCTCAAATTCATTATTATACTCAGTCTTTGCGCTGCATTTAATATAGAATATCTTCTCTAATCTTTTACGTTTCCTTGTACCACACTTCTTCTGTGACACCACACCCTTGTTTTGAAGTTTCTTTTTATCGATGAATGTTTTCTTTTCATATTGAAGCGAATGCTTTTCAAATGGAGCATGATCTTTTGTATTTTTTTCCAAAAAGCATACCATCGTCTAAGATTGAAATGTATACGGCTTTTTAATTTATATAGTAATCCGATCGTTCTTTTTTTACCAAAATGTTAAAAGTCGGGTCATATTCAGTTAATGTTTGATTTAGAAACAATGTTTGTTGGCTATCTTTTGTTACACGTATTCATGTTAAGAAAGAAACATCCATTGTCAACATTCATTATGATGCATTAAAACATGTTACCATGTGCATTTTGAAAATCATAGAACATCCTTAAACGGGACTGAAAAGCTTCCAGTTTTGCGCAAAGTTTCCAAGAGGTAAATAAGATGCATACTTTTTAGATCTGTAGGAATCTCTATATGCTATATGTTTTGACACCCAACTACAGATTCCTCCGCAAATAGAGTTTTGTCAGTATTAGTTTCGTATAATGTAAGCGGTTTTCATCTATTGCTTAGTTTCCACTTTGATGAGTATTCTTTATATCTATTTAATAATTGCACTAAGCTTTGCTTTCTCAGAGTGCAGGAACGAATTACTTTCTAAAAATACGAATGAAAGGTCCACTTTTTGTCTTCGATACAAGGAAACCACGTATATTACATTATCGATAGAAAAGATATTCATGAATTATCCCATCTGTAAGCATTTGTAAGAAGAAATGTAGATGTTTTTTTGGTTCATCGTTGCCTAATCCGTCAACATATTTTTATATGTTCCATGTGTATTTCCTTATTCAGAACGTAACTAGATTGAATACACACATTCATGGACACTCCCGACAGAAAGGAGAAGGATAATAGTGCCTCTGTTGCGACTATTGCTGCTTCAAATGTTGATGGGTATCTAAGAAATGCATCCAAACGGGTGCGTGTACCTGACCCGAAAGGTGGAAGGGGGACGCGGCGCAAGTTGGCGATGGTTACTTCCATTGTACCTGTTGATCAGACTTGTGAGCCCGATGTCGAAGACGATGATTGGGATGAGGTTGCTCTTCCTGTTACCTCTTTAGCAAAGAAAGATCCCATCAAATCCGATATTGACCTTTCGTCAACCGTGGCAAAAACGGAAATAAATCTTCCCATTTTAAAAGATGAAGTTACCGCACCAGCTGAAGTGGCAAATGGTGCGTTAGTAAAAAACGAAACCATTATGATTGAGGATGATTTGGCGTCGCACAGCCACGATGGGCAGGATTCCTTCGTGATACAGGGTTCCAAGAAACCTCTCATTGAACAGCCACGGCGAACATGGCGACGAAATGATCCAATGTATGAGGCAATGATAGAGCAGCGCGATTTACTTTCTGCTCAACGAAGATCGGAGCGTATTCGCCGTACTTCAGAATTTGTGTTGAGCTTGCTTGCTGTCTTGATTCGTGGGCGTTTACTTTGGCGGGAATCACGTCATCTGGGTCTTCGGAAAGCTCTGCTTTCTTTGAAATTCCGAAGCACTGACCAGAATCATGATTTCCAAGGCGAAAGAGCGATTTCCCATTCAGAGAGAGAATTAAATTTGGTACCTGAATCATTTGAAAGGCATTTTCCTTTTATTGCTGCTATAAAGACTGCCAGAAAGATTATCGTGGAATCAAAGGCTGCTCATCTGTCCAAGCCATCTCTTGCTCCAACTTGGGTGACATTAAATAAGGATACCGCGAACAATAAAACATCAGAGGCTGTTAGAGTGTTGCTCACGGTTATCCATGACTACTTCGAATTAAAGCCAGAAGCAATTGTTTCTGACAAGGTCCTTGAAAGCGATTCGACAAGCCCGAGCACAGCAAACATTAAAGAGGTAGAAAATCCTGAAGCTATGTTTGCTGAATGGAGCTCTCCTATTGTACCTCGGTTTCTGTATAAAAAATTAATAGAAATGCGTCGTGGTATCATTAAAGATGGCTCGAAGAGGGTGCCTCTCCCTCATCCATTATATTTTACCGTTCTATTTATATCATTAGCAGCAGCAGCGCGATTACAATGCCGTTTGGTGATTGCAAAGAAGTTTGAGAAAGTATCGAAACAGCTAGACACACCTACAAATCAGAACCAGACAACTGAGACGAAATTAGAAAAGATGTCTATTTTCCAGAAAAATAGCAAGGGTGAGCAGGTTAGCAAAACAAGAAGTAGAGGTGGGGTGTTTTCATCAAAAAAGTTGCCAACTTCTTGCTTCTGGGTTGAAGTTTGGAGTGAAGAGCGACAATGTTTTCTGGCTGTCAATCCTTGTGGGGAATGCACGACTTTATGGGGAGCTCCGTATACGTTCTCTGTTGGAGGAGATGTTATTGTTGATGCCACACCTCGTTATATTTCTAAATATAGCTCCGCTTACGCTTTCAACCAGCGCCTGAGTAGATCTAGACAAATGGCCTTTTTGTGGAAAAATAAATTGAATTGGGATGATAATCGAGAAATATCAGAAATTCTACTGACCTCATTTTGCAAGGATATGACACCAATAACTCAGCGACAGGTGGCTCGAGAAAAAAAGCAGCTAGACTCTCTTGCATATTCTGAGGCAATTCCAACAACCTTAAGTGCTTTGCATCGTCATCCTCTTTTTGTGATTGAGTCTGATCTTGCTCGGCACGAAGGTATTTACCCCAAGGACGATACTACAATACTAGGCAGCGTCAAGGGGCACACAGTGTATAAACGCTCAGCGGTTGTGAGTCTGCGTTCTCGTGATGGATGGCTTCGAGAAGGGCGTAGCCTAATATCTGAAGATTTGCAGCCGTACAAGGTCATGGCTCCTCCAGCCTCCCGTCCGTTTGTGTCGAAGTCGATGTTTTACGGCATCTGGCAGACGAAGCCGTTCGAGCCGCTGCCACTACGTGCGGATGGCAGTATCCCTCACCACCGGAATACGTCTTGGTATATTCTGCTCAATTCTCCTCCACCGGCGGGGATCGTGCGATTAACGCAGCCACAAATTGCGCGCGTAGCACGGCGCATGCAGCTCAACTTTGCTTTGGCAGTGACCGGCTTCATTCGCCGACGTGTGGATGAGCTGCGACGAGGGAGTTGGGAGGTTGTCATCGACGGCATCGTGGTGAGGGAAATCGATCAGGCGAGGCTCGTAAGCGCATATGAGGAGTGGGTGCAGTTAGTTCAGGAGCAGGAGGCTGCTAAACGGCGGAATCGCGCCTTCTCATGGTGGTTATCTTATTCTCAGCGATTGCTTTCAATGGATCGGCTGCGAAATCAATATCTTACTGGCCTTTCCTTTGGAGGCATGCAAACCCATTGACTAAATCGTAACTAACATCATCTGATAAAAACTTTTCTGACGCATGTCATAGTTTCTTTGTTAGCAATGAAGCTATTCGATGAATTAAACCTGCTCTCTCTTTTCCATGAAGCTATTATTATTAGTAGAATTAATAAAATAATTAAATATATAATTACCGTAGAATCAACCTAAAGCCCATTTAGCAAAGATCAAACCAAATAGCACGAGTCCAAGAGCGAATGATGTACAACATGCGTCAGAATGTTGCCGCTCCTCGCAGTGCGCCGACCCCCTCTTTTCCTCCTTTTGATGGCGTTTCCCCGCGTGTTACGGCGCAAACTTATAAATCACATCGTGGTGAGTACGTTTCCATTATTCTTGAGCTGAACGGCCTCGGCGAGTTCAGCTGTGGGGTAACAAGGCAATCCGTAAAGGTAACGGGTGTTCCAGAGGCAACGGAGGTAAGCCGTGTGTGTGAGTTTATCTGCTATGTAGATCCATCCATGGGCGAATTGCGCTACTTTCAACACGCGATGCTGGATGACGAATTTGATTTTGAAGTTTATGGCCGTCTAATCAATTTGATCCCAAAATTCCCACAGCTTTTTTGATCATTAAGGCATGGAAATACTTTTCACAAATATACATAATACAGCATAAAAATGTAGGGGAAATTGCTTAAATCTTTGTGACTTGATATGCTGGGCATCGACAGAATATCCTTTTTTCACCTTAAATGACGATTTGATTGCAGTGAACGAAGAAAATGAGAAAACGTTTGGTTTGCCTTTTTCACGTGATAGAATATATCACCATTTACTTACCTGCATAAATATGCTTCCATATATCAGAAACATACACATAGATATAGAATTAACTTGCATATTTCCCTATTAAATAGCTTCCCAACCAATGATAATGACAATGTACACCGTACTTGAAGTATTTATGTTCTTTGTATGATATATTTGATAAATCGAACTTTGAGTGAGTTTACCCCTGTTAATTCTTCACGCACATTTTTTTTTGTTAGATATGAATCCAACACAACAAGTCGCTTATGAAGAGACCATCCAATGGACTTCGAATATTGCTTCAGGCAATGCCGTTAGAGATCTACCCCTCAGCATATTGCTTGCCTGGGCTCTTTTTGTTCGCCTGACGAGAGGTGTGCTTTCTACAAAGATCGACTTTGGTATCATCAGTGCATTCTTATCGGAAAATATCAAAGTAGATCCTGGATGCAATTTTGTGAAAGCGCTTGCGCAATTTCAGGCGATGCGCTTCGGAAATGAACCCTTTGGTGTTTTGCATCAGCGCTGCCTACGGTGGACAATGTTGTTGACTTTTTGGATCAACAGACGCCTGCATTCACCTGATTTCAAAGGAAGTGATATATTACGTGAGATCGAGATGTATCGCGACCTTTTTGCGCCTATTGCCAAACCAGTACTCCCACCTCAACAATACTCTGGAGTCGTTGCCAATATAAATTCATTTTTTCTCGCGGGTGCACTTTCACCACTCAAGGGGAGGAAATCATTTTCCTTAGTGTATCCAACACCAGTTTTTAATTCGATATTTGAGTTTCATCTTTATAAGGCGATAGGCAAAACACTTGATACTTTACAACGTGATAATTTTCATGTAAGGTGGGATTATATTAATCCGAGGGATTTGTTACAGCAAACACTAAGATGCTTAGGACGTATTGGTATTGACAGCACGGAAGCCGAGGGTTGCCCAAACAACATCGATGGTGCGATGTATCCTCGCCTGCACAGTGAGACATTTAGCTCACTTTGGTGTTTTTTAGAAGCAGACAGTGAAGACGATATTGGCGTGCTAGATAACAGCATGAATTATGCAATCTCTGTTACCGCATGGGAGGCCCTACTTCAATGTCTTGAAAAAGTTTTTTACGTCATGCTCACCAAGATTGAATGCGGGTTTATTGAACGATGCTACTACACCCTGCCCTTTACGATGGACTGCCTTACATTCATATCTGCGATGGAATCGAAGCTTTCACGCACGAATGGCATCCCCCTTTCTTCGTATTTGCGCTTCCGTGATCAGATTAGTGAGCTATCCAGTATGGTTAGAGTTCTTCAGGTGGCGGTGCAGAAGTTATATATCACTCAATCCAAGCAACTGCTAGCGGGGGACTATAAAAGTTCTTCTAAACCTCTCACAGTTATCCCACCCGCCGACGCGCTTCCAACAACTCGTGAAGCTCTCAAAATTAGCGCGGTAGCTCTGCAGCTGCTTGCTGAAGTGGTGGAGCCCACTTTCTGTATTTTGTATCCAGTGTTGCTAAATGAAAAACGTTCAAGGGAATGGAAAAATGATCGTCATCGATCAGAAAATTTAGTCTTAGTTTCGGATGGACACTTCGCACAAACGACGATTAGTTTTTTAGAGAAAATGCTCGCAACGGAATGGCACGTTATGATGGAGAGAAATAGGCTTTCCCCCTCGAGGGAGAGAAAACAAGCTAATCAAGACTACCATCTTATACAAAAGTATATTTTAGATGCAATGAGTATAACAAGAAAAACACTGAACCCCCAAGTGCAAAGCTATTAGTTTCATTTTTATTAGGGGTCTTGGATATTTTCCCTATCATGAGCTAATTGGATACACAATGCATCTCTAAAGAATGATCCTAAATTAAGAACTTTCTAGAGATTAGCCTGGGTGTTGGTATTGCAAGAAGGTTCATAAAGATTGGATATTACTTAGTCTTCTATAATGTATCACAAGTTTCTAAAAATTCATAGCACTTCGATTTCTCTTCCCTTTTTGGGTACAGAAGCAACCATGTTTGATCAAAAAATATAAACCCTCACAAATGTTTCCTTTTCAAAATTACTGTTCTTCAACAAAGATTCTAGTAGATTTTATGAATTCATATGTGTAGATTAACATTTAGCAGTTGCTATTTCTGATATTTTTGTGTGAAAGGTCTGCTGTAAGCATGTCCACTGTAGACTGATGGCTTGCGATGCTTATACTACTTTCCCACTTTACGCATTAATTAATTTGAAATGGTGCTATGGAATAAATTGCCAGGGGGTTCATTTATATGAAATGTTTGATATTTAACTTTTACATGTTCGATTATATATATATATATACTTTTCCCATTCTGAGATATTAAATGAATGAAGCCTATCAAAGGGAGCAATAATTTCGACAGACTTCCTTTTTGAATGCATAGGGGATTGCTATTTCGTTTACTGAAGAACGAAGCTATTTTACTATCTGTTAGAAAACTTGACTCTTCATTATTGCCGGCTTCTAATGCGTTCAGAGTACCTTCTCGGTACTTTAGTAAGTCTCTAAAGGGGGGTAACCCTGCTTTGAACGTACTGCGTGAAACCTTGCCCCTCAAAATGCGGGTGGAGGCATATGTGCCGTTTAAGCCCACCGCTCTTACTCAGATTGCCCGATCCCTTCCAGATACTTTGATGGAGGAACTCTGTGAAACCCCTGAAGGGAAAGGGGGTCTTTTAGCTTTTCTATCGCATTTTCCTTCTCATTTCGAGATGAAGATGGTGGGCACTACGCATATTGTTTGTCGTATTGATAGACGCAAGGCCACGAATCACATTGCGCACCCTCACGAGGTGCATTCTGCGTTACCAACGGAGAAGTTTTCTTTCTCTGTGAGCACGGTATCCGCTGCAGGGTATCGAAAATCCCACGGCGAACCCACCCATGTTGAGATATGCTCACATTTTCCAACATTTTTCGTTCCCCTTCGCGCGCTATGGAGTTCCGCGGATGGAGAAGGGAGCGAGTCTCTGGCACCGGAACGCACTGCGACCTCGAGCGCTACCCCTGAAGCCATGGAGGAGGTGAAGCGTGAAGTGAAGAATTTGCTTATGCACTACGGAGAGTACCTCAAATACATAAACCCTTATACAAATAATGCGATTAGTTTGCAAAACATGAAGGAGGATGGGGTTGAGGATACATCAACAAACGCCCCTGAGCTATCTTTATGGGAGCTAGGTTACGCTGCTCTCCACCCAAGCTTTGTGAATTCCTCTTTTCAGATTCCCGCGTGTCGTAAGGCTGTTTCCGAAACAGACAAACGCCTCGCAGCTTGGCGAGTTGAAGAGTGCTCGTGGTATCGCCTCGCACGTCTTTTTCCTCGCGTTGACGACGAAGTCGAGCTGACGGCAGAGTGGCTAGCGGAGGCTAAGGAGCTGCTCCCTCCTCATCAATCACCTCTACACGTCTTGTGTGCCGCCCCTCATTTGTTTATAACCTACTCTCGAAGTCTTTCAGTGGAAGTCCAGGACGAGGGGGAGCAGATTTCATCCAATTCAGCGAAAGTTTTATTCTTCTCCCGGTTTCTTCTTGATAGTCAATACGTCATGCAGGTGACGGAATCCGAAAGTCAGCTCTACGAGCAGCTCCAAAATGTGAACAAGGGAGTTAAGGGTACTACCTCATATCAGAACATCAACAAACCGATAGATAGGCGAAAGCGTCGAAAAATCCAGCGTAAACTTCAGTACATTACGAATCGTACGCCCTTCTTCGATGAACGTGTACTGGCTCAGTTTATCTTTGACACTTTGCCAGACGATCAACCGATTTCTGTCAACAATTTGATGAGTTCCCTACCGAAGGACATTAGATCTTGCCTTCCAGCTGATCTGAAACCGTTTTTCCTTCGCTATCCATCTTACTTTATTTTTTTCTATGATTCTGATGCAATGGTACAGCGGGCGAATTTACCCCGACCAAAGACACGTTCACCGAAGGATATCACTGCTGATGATATTTTACAAGAAATCTTTCTTCATTATCCTTTACGAGATCATCCTGAAAAGGGGATATGCCTCTCTAAATGTATAACAGTGATACGAGTATCGATTGCGCATCGAATACGCACCCTGAATTTTGAGGAGGATGTTCTACAAAAATTACCTGACAAGGTTGAAATTTTACCAAGGAACCAAAATGGATTATCAGAGGAAGAGGAAAAGGCTGCGATGCGACAACACAAATCGCGGTGTGATTTTCTTGTACCTTTTAGATTTGTAGGCAAGTGGAGAAAACAATTAGAGGAGCGATACAACAGGTTTCATGAGAGAAGGGAAGCTAAGCTTTTCTCGACTAAAACTACATGAATGTGAATGAGTGCTAACTTGAGATACGCTTCTGCGCTATCTCTGTCTTCTTATTTGTTTTCTTATTTTGCGGATACAGTTTTACTACTTTTATGGATTTGCGTTGTATTCTAAGTTCAATTGTAAACTATTTGAAGAATTTTACGCTAATAAAAGGCTTTCTCTCTCCTAGTACTATTGACGCATTTTTTTAAGAGTATTATAGTTAATAGTTCTCTTTTGTTCACACGGACAAAAAAAATATAGTTCGCGATGCCACGTGGCACCGCATCCTCATTTTCTTTGCTTTTTAAGCAGCAACGCCTTCCCGCGATACAGCCCTTGACACATCCTTTTCATGTTACGATGTGGCTTCTCGCWGTCTCCTTGCTATTCATCCCACTAGGCGTGATTGTTGCCTTCTCCGGCAAGAAGGCTAAGGAGTTGACTTTTCGCTACGACAATATCAATAGGTGCACCGCACAGTCAAACCAAGGTGCGTTCACCTACACTGGAAACAATGAGGAGCTCAAAATCGGCTGCATCACGCATGTTTCATTCCAGCTCAATACCACACTTAAGGCACCCATATACCTATACTACGGTCTAACCGGGTTTTACCAGAACCACAGGAAACTTGCGGATTCTAAAAGCTACGAGCAATTACACGGCGCGTACGTAGCGCCGCATGATCTACAGAAGTTAAAGCCAATAATGCGCCCTGGAGAGCTTTTTGGGAAGGAACACACTCCTATTGAGGTGAATGGGAAAACATATTATTATCATGATTTTGTTTACTCTCCAGGGGGGCTCTTGCCGTGGTCGATGTTTAATGACACCTTTACACTTTACCGTCTCGAGTCGAGAAGCGCATTAGTAGACGAGAATGATATTCCTATGGAGCCTGTTCGATTACTTATTTGCAATGATAGCGCATTTTCTAGGTTCACAAATGAACCGCTGAAGGTGCAAACTGGGAGTTCCACTGGAGCAGTTCGAACAACAGGTGGAAAGGGGTGCCGCAAAAAAGGGATCACATGGGAAACGGATGTGAACAATTGTTTCAAGCCCATCTTTTTACCGAGTGGAGAAGTTGAGCACAACGATTCTCTGATCTGGAGCGCACCGCGCCACTTGTATCATACGGAGGACAAATCGTCTGCAAAGGAAAAATCACCCTATCATGTTACCTCTAACGATACGTATTTCAATGAGGGCTGGTATGCTGGGGAGCTCGGTCATGCCATTCCTGTTAGCACAGATGAGGATCTTATGGTATGGCTTCGTTTAGCTCCTTTACCTAAATTTCGTAAGCTGCATCGTATTATTGAGGAAGATATGTTACCTGGTCAATATTTAATGGAAATAGGGGAACATTACGATTCGATTAGTTTTGGTGGGGAGAAGAGTTTTACGCTCGCGACGGTATCTTACTTGGGTGGACGGAATAAATTTTTAGCTAAATTGTGCCTAACACTTGGACTTGCTTCACTTGCGGTGATATTTGTGTTCTTATTATTACGTCGGAACTACGAAATTCAAGTTCATCGTGAGCTTGCGTATCTTCACCAAATAAATTGAGTCATGATAAATTTTCACCCTACATCAAAGGAGAATGTTATCTCAACAGTCCAAAAATGTCTAGATAAGTATATAGCTATGAAGTTATATATTGATGTCTGTGTATTTCTTCCTTGATTTTTAATGTTCTCTCAAAAATTCTCTATGTACATCTTTTGCATTGAATTATCTTGGAATTGCATGCTGATAATTTGCTACAAACAATATCTTGAACTGTCTTTCACGGATAAAAATAAAACAAGTAAGTGAATATTCTTCCTCCCTTTCCCCTCTTCAACCCCCTTACCATTGTTGGTTTTTATGTAATGAATTAGCTATTCCTTGATTATATGCTTCTCTTTCGAAAATCGTTGTTTTAATTTTTTATGATGAACTGTAGCATCTAAGTTTAAGCTTTAATGCAATCCAGCTAAACGATGGACTTTGACGATCTGGATGAACAAATTAGTTTTGAAGAGGCGGTCGCAAGAGCGCGTTCTCACATCTTGCAGACTTCATCAGCAAATGATAATTACGAAGAATTGATAAGCAGGTATAGCGCCTTCAAGGATATCTCACGTGAGGCAAACAAGAGAGGCAAGTTAATCAGCTCCGTTTTGGTTGCAGCTGAAGGTATAGTGCAGTCATTTTTGCCTTCACCTGAAGCGTCCATTTCTAGAGCTTCCTTACTGTTGCATGTTTGCAATGAAGATGAAGAGAAACTTCTTAGATTACTTATGAGCATGTATATGCACTTATATAGTAATAATCCAGTCCCTACCAGGCAGCAATGGAGGGATTCTGTCTATTCCATGCTTTCGGGTGTAGTTGATGAAACTTCCATGCCAAAGGATATCAAGACCAATGGTCACACATCTTTGCAACCTTTTTACACCACAGCTCTGCTTGAGGTATTCCATACGCCTAGGGGAACCGTACATTGTGAGGTGGAGAGCGACGACGGCTCCTTCGTGGATTCTCAATTTATCTGTTTCTTGAAACGTCTGCTTATATTAGGACGAAAGAATGCATCTCGTGGACGCGCGACGGACCCAGCGAAAGTTGGTAAGCCTATAAATGAAATGCTTCAAGTTGTTCGGCAATTTGTCAACAACAACACGATCGATTGGTAAGTCATAGTCATCTTACCCTTTGCGCTTAATAATAATCTAAATATTTCCGTAAGTATAATTTCACATTTAATTATGATGGAAACCTCTAATATTTTTTTTTGCTGCTTTAATTAATCAAATGGAGAAAAAATACCCACTGCACGATTTTAAATCTATACATTACGCATGCTCGATTCTTTTATATTCTTGTGGTATTACATGAAATCTTATATTCTCTTACCTTTTCTTTTTGTACCGTTTATTTGTTTGTAGTGATCTTAGAATGTCTGCTTCAGAGTGCATTAAGAACAAACGCACGCGCTCGGGTGGCCCTAATGGGAAGCAGAAACGCCGTAAAGACAAGGGGGAGGGGTCTGATTTCATCGCATCTTCCATAGTCGGTGTTCCCTTTCGGACATTGTATCACTACCCCTCGCAGCAGCCCTTCCCTGTGGTGATGGGTGACGACTTCCCCGCGGAGCCCTACCGATCTCGCCATGACGACATCAAAAGTTCCATTCACTGGGGGCAGCGCAAGCTCATGCTCTCCGAGATTCAGCTGCTGACGATGTACTGCGAGCCGGAGGTTTCGTACCACATCGTGTACGCAGGGGCCGCCCCGGGGACGCACCTGAGCCTGCTGGACGACCTCTTCGCGAAGCGCCACACGTGGGAGCTGGTGGACCCCGGCGAGTTCGACCACGCCGCCCTCGGCGGACGTGCGAACATGGTGCTCCGCAACGAATTCTTCACGAACGACACCGCCTACGGGATTAACGCGCGGCGGCTGGGGGAGGTGCTGCCGGGCCTTGGCGCCGTCTACGCCGCGGCCACGCAGGCCGCGGGGTTCCCGCCGGAGCCCCCGGGCCAGCCCTCCCAGTCCGGGCTGCCGGCCGCCAAGGCCGCGCAGTCGGAGCTGCTGGCGCAGCTGCAGGACGCCGTGGGCCAGCGGGACGTCGCGCGCGGGACGGCGGCCATCCCGTCCGCCTACGAACCCCCGCTTCACCTGCCCCCTGGGCTGGAGCTGCTCTGCCAGGTCGGACGGGAGCGCCGGGGGCCGCTGCTCTTCATCTCGGACATCCGCTCCGGCGCGTTGGAGGTCGAGAACTTTGAGGACCACGTCGCGGAGAACATGCGCGCGCAGGAGGTGTGGACGCAGATCCTGCACGGCGCCCACAGCATGCTGAAGTTCCGCCTGCCCTACACGCGAAGGGCGAAGAGCTTCGGCGGACGGGATGAGGAGGTCGAGACGAGGCTCATCCGTCCGGATGGCTGCGTTTCGTACCTGCGAGGTGATATTCTGTTGCCTATCTGGACCCGACCAACGAGCACGGAGGGGAGGCTCGTAGTGCCTCAAGGCGCCTTCCAGAAGGACTACAACGTCGCTCATGTGGAAAACCAATTCTTCTTTTTCAACACAAGGGTTCGTGAGCAGATTCACTTTAATCATTTTCTGGATTCCGCCAGTGTTCTGGATCACCATTTTGATGGAGCTGCAGAGGTAATGTGCTTGAAAATGTATCTGCAATTTATGTTTCCTCATCTAAAAGACGCGCCTGTTGAGGAGCTCCGAGATGAGGTTGAGCGAGTTTCGCGTTCCATCACGAGCCATCTTGGTACCACGTTTAAAAATTCAATTCATAGAAGAAACGCGTTACTTATCAAACAAGCTCAAAGTAATGGGGCCTGTAAATCTTCCTTGTATAGTATTACGGGCGATAAGGCTAGAGTTCCATCAGAGTCTGATGATGATGATGAAGGCTGCTTGCTGTCAAGGCAGCAAGAAACAAGTAACACCGACACCAAAATACCCCTTTCCACGGATAAATGTAAAAATACTGATGGCTCTACAGAACCTGAATGCAGTCACACGATGAATGATTGGGAGATTTCAACATGGAGGTCGATTTATTTGGCGGAAAGGGAACGCAAGCTTTTAATTTGGAAAGTCAATCTAGACGAATCCAAGTATAATGAGCCTAGTGGGTTCTGGGTAACCACCTCGATAGCGTAGCCGTAATCCTCACTATCCGTAGTTTCCTCTCTTTCCTTTGCTCTTTCTTTCTCTGACTAATAGGGTAATGCCATATGAATTACATTTATGAGTGTATCTTATAAACATTAGAAAAGTGTGTGAAAATCGGATTAGGCTTGTTGTTAGTTTTTTTCCAATTATCCAAACGTATCACTGATATCTCTTTTTCATAACTCTTAGTCCTCCGTGTGGAGGGTGATATTTATGATGGATAGACATTTTTTATCTAAGCTCTATTAGGAGTATGATATAAACATGGAGGCGTATTAGCTTGGTGAGGAAAACGGTGTTAATAATATCGCTACAATCTTAACCACGCGTTGTTTTTGAACGATATCATGAGAGAAATTTATATGACGTACTTGAAATCAACCACTGAGTTTGTGCCCTATTTGAACATGTGGTTACAGAAACTTTGTTATTGGTTGCGTAGCGGCTGAAAGTAACACTTTTATTTCCCAACGGTTTCTGAATATGTTTTTCCCCCGATTCTTTCTCTTTTTGCTATCATTGATGGAGAAAATATTAGTTTACTATTAGTTTCTCGGAATTTAAACGACAGAGCACTTGAAACGTTCATTTTATTGGTGGTCGTCAAGGGCCGATTAATATTTATTTCGTAATTTACTAAAAGCGAGCGTGTTTAGAATTTCACTCTCTCATTTCGATGCCTGTCGCACCACGTCAAAGTCGAAAAGGTGGAAAGATCTCTTCACCCGCCGGGCCCTTGGCCGAGGGTGGCACGTCGGTCGTTATTTCACCCGGAACGCTGCTTCCTGATACGATGCCTTGTAGCATACCTAGTGAGCCTGGAGATAGCCGCGTTCTCGAATTTTTCTATGGGGATATCCTCACCGTTAAGAAGCCGCATAACGCTTCGGCCAATCCAATAGCTTCAGCGGTTGGTTCCGACGCCAACGTGCTGAAGTTTGACTTCGATGCGATTCAGAAGGTTGGGCAGGGCGAGGTTATTGGCGCTAAGAGGAGTATTCGCACCGGCACCCGAAAACCGGAAGCGACCTTCGAAAGCGTTGAGGCGAAGCTTGTGAAAGTTATTGATGATCAGACGTCGACACCGCTCCGGTTTGAGGAAGTGGGGTCGGATCCCGCGCAACTCGCGGCGTTGCAGGAGTACGAGGTGGTACTGGTGGATCGCCCCTACTCCTCCCTCACGCTCGCCGTCGCCACAAGTGCGGGGGTTGAAAACGCGAAGGTTCTCGTCGTAGTACCTTATTACTATGAAGTCTCCGCCGTCGCCCAATGTCTTTCGCATCTTAAGTGGACGGGAAAGATTGCACTTGAAGGCGGTGTCGGGGAGCTTTGCGGTCAATCCTGCAAGGGGTCTGCGGAATGCAAGCTGTGGGTGTGCAACGCCGATACCGCGCTGGTTTACCTGCACACACATAAATCACTTGAGCCCTTCACACACGTCGTGTTGCCCTCCCTCAGCCGGATGAATCACACGGTTGCGTACTTCCTTTGGAGCCTTCGCGAACGGGTTTACAGCCACAGCTCGACCGCCTCCTCACTGCGCGTCGTGGTGTGTGTACTCGAAGGTGATCAAGAGTGTGTGCATGAGTTCTTTCCGAAGCAAAAACTTATCTCCATCGAGTCGGGAGAGTCCGGTGAGAAGCGCGACGAGAACGTGTTGGATTTCACCTACGAAGAATCCAGCGCGCTTGCGAAGTCCGACGTGCTCGAAATAGGTGTGGATAGCAGCGGTAAGTGCCCTCCCCCGAACCACAAGCTAGTGGCCCATACGCTTAATTTGGTAACGAAGATAGTCGATTACATTATCACTCATGCTAAGGTGCCGCAGACCATTTACATCTTCACAGCTGACACGCTCATGGTGCTAGATGCCCTGCAGGTCCTACCCTTTCCCAGGACGAAGTTCTTTGTCAACCAGCAAGCGTTCGAGACCGTCTCGAACGCAGCTTCTGAGTACCACCACATCTTTATCACACCGTTTCTTCCAAACTTTATGTACGCATTTGAGGACAAGGTGAACTTTGTGTTGGATATGGGCACCACCCGACGTCTTTCCCCGCAGAGCAAATCGGAGAGCTTCATCATTGGCAACCTCACAGAGTGGGTTTCGAAGAGCGAGATTCAGCAGCGTCGGCACATGCTCGGGGTGCGTTGCACCGGGGGCTACTTCGTGCTTTATCCTCCTCCCGCAGCGGCATGTTTTGCCGCGAAGGATACTTCGAAATCGGCGATGTATCAGGTCGAGGACGCGATTTTGCAGTGCCGCCGGGCGGAGCTGCCGGCGATGCTCGCGTCGGACGTGATAGTGCCCTCCGATCCCGATATGTGGGAGCAGGCGCAGTACAACCTCTGCGAGAAGCAGCTCATCTCGACGACGCCGAATGTGCAGATTACATTTCTCGGTGAGATCATTTCACGTTTGCCGTTGGGGCTTGATCTCGGCTGTTTCGTCGTGAATGGTTGTGCGATCGGGTTGGGGGAGGCCACCGTCGCGATCGCCGCGGTTGGGGCCTTTCCGTACCTCTTTTCCGCTGGCAGCACGCTTTTCGAGAAGGAGGAATGGGCGAGGCGGGTGATGGAGACTCGCCAGAACCACGCCGGTGAGGTTTCTCGTCAGAGTGACGTGCTCGCCGATACGCTCGTTTTCCTGCATTGGTGCAAGCTTAAAGTGGAGGGGAAGCCGACCAAGGACCTGCTCGAGCCATTACAGGTCGAGGAATGGCGTTTAGAGAGAAACCGCGTCTTGATGGAGCATCTCCGCATGCAGCTTCTCGACTACGCCTTTATCGATAGCCTGGATCAGATTCGGACTCTAAATATGGTCACACAGAGCATCAAGACGAACGCGACAACGTTGGTTTTCATAATGGCTGCCTCACTCGCGCGCAAGGTCACATTTGTGCATGACTCTGGCAAGCTGAATTCGAAAGATCGCTTCGGCACCCTGACGTTCGTGCGAACTTCCAAGAAAGTAGCTCCCAACCTTGTCTACCCGTCCGGCACCCCATGGGAGATTGGCGTGGCGATCGTTCCGATGGATCTTCGTAATAACTTCAACATGATTATTGGCACACGGCTTTCTGCTGTTAGCACGAACTACCTGTTCGCGACGTTGCTCCTGTTATATCCGCAAGTTGAATACTCCTCCCCGGTAGACGTCGTCGATAAGGGTCAAGTTGTGTACTTTAGCATTACTTGCAACCGGCAAACGAAGCGGTTTCGCGTGAACATCGAGGATGCTGCTCGTATTTTAGATTTCCGCGAAAAGTGGAATACAGCGTTGGGAATCCTACAGGCTCTGCGGCTGCTTCGCCACCCGATTTCCCATCACGGGTTTCAGCTCGCCCTGAAGGAGGATAATCGCGCCTTTAATCTTGAGCAGTTTCACGCCGGCCTACAGCAAGAGCTCCTTAGCCTCGTGACGGAGACAGAGATCTCCGAGCACCAAGTAAGCTTCACGACACATGGAGTGCATTGCTTATCCCCCAAGGAGGTGCTGCGCGGTTTGGAGGGAAGCGAAGCGGGAGATGTGCTCACCGCGAAGCGCTTCGGTTGTGGGGATCTCTGGCAGGTGTCTTCGACGCCCACAGCTGCGAGCAATGGCAAGATGTCGAATGTCGCATCGCCTTCTTTCACACTTGTCAATAGCCCATCGTTTGAGGGTGACGATGATGAAATTGAATTTATTACCGACTCGTACTTCCTCAAGCATGGCCCCATTATCGATGATGACTAGTAGAGCAGCACTTTGTACGTGTAAATGTAGTGTGGCAAAACCTATGAAAGTCAACGAGGAGCAAGAAGTCTTAATTTAGAAGTGTTTCACGATTTAATTATGTTAAATGAAACGTTTGATATAAAAGAATGTACGCAGCATATGCACGATCGTATTCGACCCGAGTATACCGAGGAACTCAAAAAAGGAAATGGGGTTGTTCTATAAGAGGTAAAAGGACCTTATGTTTAGATCTATGATTTTGGGTTTCAAATTCAATGGATTGAATAAAATGCTTACCTCTATATTTTGTGTTGAAAAGATTAATCTTATAATTATGTTAGTCTTAACTTCTTTTCCTCCATTTCTACACTACGCAATCACCCAGCAGGATTTGTAAATTACTATACTGGGCTTTAAAGGAGAAACGATGTTTTAAAGGTTTGTTAGACAGTGAAAAAAAGAAAATATCTTGCTTTAAAGGGATTGAACTTTCATATATCTACTCCTATATGGTTTTCTTTTCTATTTTAGTTGGATACGATAGTTTAACAGGAGTAAGTGTATTACAAAAGGAGAGCGTATTTCGTTAATGAATAGAATCTAATTTAGAGACTTTGAAAAGATGCACAACTTGGGTAGGATGCAGTTAAATTATCTTCTCAGTTCCCTTCCCCATTTAGACTAGAATCCAGTAGTACATTTATACATATATATACATATATATATATATATATATATATTCATCACTTTCTGTTTCTTTAATCCACTGTTCTAGTTTATAAACAATGAGCTGCAATGATGCGGTAGATCTAAATTCATCGATGCTGCGAAGAGGGCAACGCCACCCTAATTTGCACGCCACCATGGCGCTCCCGATCCATATTAAGGAGCAGCTAGAGAACGCGCAGCGTAGACTCGTCGAGGTAACGGATAGTTCCGCTCAAGCCGCACCTACCTCGACCGGCGAGCTCAATCACCGTTCTGAAAAAATGCGGCAAAACCTGAGCGCGGTGATGGCGGCCGTGGATACCCTGATCACCGCCGCTCCCACCCCCGATTCGCAGCTCAAAGCCCTTTCTACAATCACGAGCAACGTCCGGGAGGGCCTCGCGTCGTTGCCCTCACGGCAATGCGTCCTCGACGTCCTCACGTGGGATCTCGCGATTCCGATTTTGCTGGAAAGTCGTCTTCGCTACCTCCACCGAGCCCTCACAACGCTACTGCGCCTGACAGGTGTCTTCGATGCGGCGGCGATGGTGAGGCTCGAAGGGGTCCTCCGTCAAGCACTGCTCTGCCCGAAAGAGGAGGGATCGACGACGGACCTCCCGCGTTTTCTCAGCGCGTGCGATTCAGAGGCGGATACTGGGGCCTCCGCTGCCCCCTCCACGCGCACGGGGAAGGCGGAGGTGATGGATTTTCTCAACACCCTTGACTGCCTTAGCGCGACGCTGATGCCGATAGCGCCGGGTGTGTTTGAAAACACCTTTCTGGAGGTCCTCTCGCTCTTGGCGGATGGTCTGGGGTGGTGCGTACAGGATGCCGTGCGGCAACGCCGTTGCATTGCATCTCCTCACGATGTTAGCGAGGATCGACGTCTGCCACCTCCCGATAACGGCGTCGTCTTTGACGAGGACCTCGATTGCGTGCGTTTCGCGGTGCGGGTAGTCGCCACCCACGCGCACCGGTATTTACCCAACTTACACGCACTGCTGCAAAACAATCTCCCGGTTGAGGCCGGCAGCCTCCATTCGAGGCCGCGAGACGCGCTGGAGGCTCTCTGTACGCGACTACTGCGCCCTGTTTTTCTAATGTTGTCGTCTCCGCTGTTTCCAAAGGACGTGCTCAACGCCTGCGGGCTGCTTTTGGCTTCCATGGTTACCGTGGGTGGCTGCGATCCCGCTCATCTCCACACGGTCTGCCGTTTGGCTTGCGTGGAAGTGGTGGAGGATGCGATTTCCCCTACGGAGCACTGGACGATTTCACCAAACATCTTCTCCCTTGTGTACGCCCCTAACTCTTGCGGAGGGCTGCGAAGCAAAAACGAGGAAGACGCTAATGCCTTGCGGCGGTTGTTTGGCAGTCTCACAAATAATGGCCGCTTTGCCTTTCTCAAAGGTCTTTTAGCGCATCTTTCGAGGCCGATTTATGGCAACCCGGGGACCATCGGCATCCTTTTGCGTCCTTTCCCGGTTGAACCCACGAACCCACCACAAGAGAACAAAAATAGTCAAGACAATGTAATACGCGGAGAGGAGGTTGTCGTGTACGACGTCATCGTCCCCTTCTCGGAGCGGTTTTCTTCGGCGATACAAGAGCCCGAAACACGTTTTATGGCGATTCAAACCATGGATAGTGTGGTACGCCACGCGGCGGCAAGTTTTTCCTTTATGCGGAGCTGGTTGCACGCCCAACGAGGCGATGCTGCAAAGGATAACAACCCTGTATCCGACCTCGAGGTCTCGACGGCAGATGGGAAGGGACGTCAGCGCAAGAAGGAGCGTCGGGAGATGGATTCACCCGCACGAACCCAAACGAATTCCGCTGCTTCGCAGGAGGGCCTGTCGCTTGATGAGTCTGAAAGGGTGCTTGGCCTTTTCCACGCGTGTAGTTTGTTTGCTGCCAAGTTAGAGCGCACTCTGGATGACGTAACGCAACTGATCATGGGACTTTGGGATGACGGTACACAATCCATGTCAGGGGCCCTTTATGAGACCTACGACCAGGTTCTTTTGGCCAAGCAGCAGTTTCGATCAGTGCGGACGATTTTAAGCCCCCCACAGGGCGCGAATGTCACCGAGGACGCTTTCACGGATTCCACGGAGACGCTCTTGCGTGTTCTTGCTATTCAAAGTGATCGCCGTGCAAAGTATCACGCCTTGCTTGGTCTTTTCTCTGTGGTGCCGTTGCGGGAAATACTGGAGACACTGGACCAATTTTACGTTAAAAACATCAACGCGGACTCTTCGTCGCCGGCTGTAGAGAAGCCAATCCCTTTGGCCTACGAATCTGCGCTGACTTGCTTTGCAGCGTCGCTTCTGTCTGGAGCGAGCAACCATAAGGTGGGTAACGTGTGTGGAGACGTATTTGTCAAGCTCGCGCGACTTTTGAATGCTCAAATCATCAAACCAAACCAAGCGAACACACACGCGGAGCTCGTCTTGCAGAACCTTCCCGAATTGTTTCATAAGGGTCTTATATACCCACTGAGTCGCGCGATTGTTACGGAGGGCTACGTACGGGTGGTTGCCAACGTGCATGAATCGGTTAATATTTCAAACCTCATTGCGCATTTCGTCGTACCCCTTTTTAAGCATGTCCAGGGCACTCTACCAGCACTCATCAAGTGCTTTATGGAGCTTCATAAGGCTCCAGGTGCAACCCGTGAGCGCGTTTATCAAGGTGTTGTCGAGGTGTTATATCGTGCTCGTGATGCAGGCTTAGACATCACCGCCTTCACCGCCGCTTCGAGTGAAACATTTGCGATTGTTAAGGAAAGCCTGCAGGGGTGGAGCTTTGATTTGCGAAATACTGCATTCCGCCTGTGTGTGTTGCCGCCCAAGCGGGTTGAACCGGTTGAGCCGTGGCAATGCAAACTAGTGGAGGCGTTTCTTTCTCTGAACATGCATCTCGGAGGCGATACCACGGCGCGGAAGGGCTTTTTGGATTCCTTCCGGAAATGGTCCGCGTACGTCGCGGAAAGCCTCAAACGTGGCGTTCACCGCCCAGCTGCTGCTCCGCGCGGCAGCCCTCGCGTGGAGGCGAAGGAAGACGACGCGGATGAGGCGTATACGCGGATGCTCGTCGAACATTGCATCGCGTGTGCCCGACTCTTTGCCGAGCATTACGGGTTAACCGTAGAGCAAAGCCAAGGCCTTTCCATCGAGCGTCGTACTGCGGCCGCTTCTTGCTTTGATATCTTGTTGACAGAGCTGACGAGCTTAATCCGGGCGGATACCTCGCCGTCGTGGTGGGAGTCGCGGTTGCGGGAGTTCTTTCCGTGCAGCATCGTCCAGCCCCTTTTGGCGGATCTCTCGGACGGGTGGTCCTTAGCGCGGAAATGCGCAAAGAAGCTGCTGCTTTTCTATTTTCAGTACGCCTTTCCGGTTGTCCGAGAGGTGGTTGATCCGGAGAGCGTTCTCGAGTCTTCTATTTCGGAGTTGCGGTCCGCGTTTACCTACCGCAATGCCGAGGGTGCGGTGGAGCGCTTCATGCTGTTCAATTTCCAAACCCCCGAAGCGCATCAGGAAGCCGCGTCGAATCCCGAAAAGGTTCTCCAGGATCGTTTACAAAGGCTGCTAGAAGAGGTGTCTGCGCTGGCTTCGATGTGCAGAGAAATTCAGACCCTTCGTGGGAATGGTATGGGTGTGGAAGCGTGTGCTTTTGTTCGTCAGCACCCCCTTCACGGAAGGCTTTCGCTTTGCATGGCAATGTTGTCTAGTGCGGCTTCCCTCTTTCGTGGGTCTTCGAATCTCAAGACCTCCCGCACGGCAGCTTCGTCGAATTTGAGGGAGGCCTCAAATAAATTTCTGAGGTGCAGCTCGGAGGTTCTTCGTACTTGCAGTGCACTTGTGGGAAGCGAGCCGCTTGTGTGGTCCGAGTTGAGTCGGAATGAATTGAATGAAGGAAATGCTTCCGGTAATCCGACGGAAACAATCAGCCCTAGCGTCGTGGTTGATTGCAGAGGTCACGTCTACGATACCAATGAGCGCCCTGAGGCGGAGGGGTTGATGCGGATTGTCGTCAACAACACGTGGCTCGCGATTCGCAACGCGACGTTAGCGGTTCATCTTATCACTGTTAAATTGCACGGCTTAACTGAGCTGGATTTTGATGCGGTAAGATCCATTGGCTTTGATTTGATCAACACCCTGTTGTCAACGAAGCATAATGGAGTGATGCGATGCGTGCAGGATGCACTTCGAGGCCTTTCAGAGGTTCTACTGCGCTGCAGGGAACCCCTTTTTTATAGCTTGCCGAGCGAAATGGCCGACTATCTTATGGGAGAGGTCGGCGTGATGTCCAGTGATTCCTCTCGCATGCTTCGCCGCAGTCAAGGGCTGCCACATGCCATTCTTTCCATTTTAGATGCTGAGGACAGCTCCTTGCCGTGCTTTATCTTTCCAAGTATCATGTCGAGGCTACTGGCTTTGGTGCGTGAGGCTTCCCCGTCCGAGGCGGGTCGAACAGAAACCGCGAAACCCCCCACAGAAGTGCAGCTGAGTCGACGGTCGAACAGCCTTAACGTGCTCAAATTTATTTTTGACGATAAGGCTCTAGCAGAGCGCGCGATTCCATACCTTGAGGAGGTATTTTTACTAGCAACAGAGGGGTTCAGTGACCCCAACTGGGGCATTCGAAACAGCTCCTTGATGCTGTTTTCCTCCGTGCTGCAGCGCTTTGTCGGGGAGCACCCTTCCACCGGAGGAGTGGGCGTCAACACCTCTTTACACGATATCACCAGGCGAACCCCACGTGCGGTTTCATTCGCCTTGCGAATTCTTTCGCGAAGTGCGACCTCCCCATCCATGCCGGGGTCCGTTTTCCCGAGCGACACATCCAATTTGAGCATTTTCCCCGTGCTGCAGATGTTTTCCATGCTCTCGCCCGATCCAGCGAATCTTTTAAGTGAACCCCACACATGCTTACACGCCGTACAAGAGGAGGTGGCGAAGACAGGAGCGGATGCAGGCAACACTAGCGAATCGAACGACTACACGGATCTCCTCATCGATGCCGTGATGCGCTGTGGGGCTGATCGATGTCTTGCCGCCCGCACCGCGAGCGCGCGTGCGTTGGTGTGCGTGGTGCCCTGCTCTGCCGTTCACACGAGCCTGCAGCTTCTCGCCGCGCGTCATCTTCATCCAAAAGGTTGCACGATGAATCGTGTTCACGGCTGCCTTGTGCAACTCCACCGGTTTCATATCCAGTACGTCGGCACCTTAATCCGTCATCAGCGGCATTGCAAGCTTAGTAGCAGGGCAACCCCGGCCCTCGCGGCGGAGGTCGCGCGGACCCTCCGCGATATCCTCCTTGACCATGGAAACGTGCTGGGGAAGGCATGCCTCGCATGTCCAACTGCTGCGGTCGCTTATTTTGAATTAGTAAACGATCTCGTCTATTTCGGCCCTCGCAATGGTCTTGGCAGGGAGGTTCTCAAGACGCTATTGGCGTCGGCGATGGCTATCCTGGAACGAAACATCTGCTCCCCGAGCCCAGCATTTGGGTGGACAAAGGCGTATCATGGGGGTGTTCGGGAGGCTGGGGCGCTTTGCTTGCTCCTGGCAGTCCGTTTTTCGCATCTCCATCCTAGTGAGCGGGACAGTTCTGAATGTGAAGCGACGATTTGCAGCTGCATCCAGCGAGTTTTGTCGCAGGGGGTCAGCACTTTGGATCTTGCAAGTGGATCGTACAATATCATTTCTCTTTTGTTAAACCATATGCACATCTACACCACCGAGCGAAAGCTTTTCCTCAAGGAAGAGCTGATGGTGTTGGTTACGGAGGGTTTACGGTCAGCGTACGACATAGATTTGCCCTCCGCATCATTGCGTGCCCTAACGAAAGCCCTCGCACAGCATTGCAGCGACCATACCCTGGGCTGCGTGGCGTGGGAGGAGGTAATGGCGCATCTCGAGTTCGCGGTATCCATGCTACGCCGCTGCACTCCTCGTGAAACAAGCGAAGCGCTTGAGACCGATTATCAGATCATTCAGGAGTGCGTATTACCGCTCTTGGATCCCAACGCTCCTCAGTCCGAGCTCGAAGCATGGCTCCACCCTCCCGAGTTTTGTGGTGCAGCGCTTCGTTTTCTGGTTCGCCGAAGCCTTCAGACGGAGCCGACACTGCCTGAGAGAATAGCCAAAATGCTGTTGTCGTATGCCTGGGCGGAGAACCCACTGATTGTGCGGAAGGCGGTGTTGGAGGCCCTATCCGATTGTTTCGAGGTGATTTCCGCTCGGCAAAAAGGCCAACCCCACCCAGGAGAGAGATGTTTGGCAGCCGTAGCAGAGTCGAGGATGGCGGCTTCGCCCGATCTTGGACCTCTTTTACTCATTCTTCTAAGACTTCTTTGTGATGACACGGTGGAGGTGCGCGATGATGCGTGTCGTGTGTGTTCATTGGCTTTGCATGTGTGCGCCACGCCCGACCCGACGAACCTCGAGACTTCTTCCCAGTTTTTCGTGCAAGATCAAACTTCTTCACTCCTTTCTATCATCTTGGTGCTGCGCGAGTTGTTGCGGGAGAAGAAGGTTTCCTCTCAAGAGGTGGAGACCTTTCTTACGTCAAACGGCTCTCCAAATTTGCCTTTGCCCGAGGCCCAAGGTGAAGCGGAAGACCTCGCGGAAGGCCTCGCTACGATCGAGGCGGATGATGACGATATCGGGGAGGACGTCCTATTTCAGAAGGAACCGGACAACATGTTTATGGAGAAGGTCACCCTAGACTACATTGTCAACTCTCTCCAGGGTGCGCTTCGTTCTCGTGGGGCACCCGGGGATAGTGAGCGTGTTGGGTATAGACCCTATGATGAGCTTTTGGCATCCGCGGAGTCCGTGCACAGCCTCCGAGTCCGGGTGATAGACTCTTTGGGACGGTAATTGACGACGCGTCGTGGGGACTCTCCGTGCTTGTCTTTTCCTTTCCATTCGCTTGCCCCATCAAGTCAAGCGATTCTCCGTTTAACCATAGCAACACCAAATACTAATACATAAAAAATCCATTTAACTGATCTTCGATTAAGCTGAATAGGCGGGTAAAACCCGTGTTTGTCGGGATTGGGAACCGATCGCACGCTCGGTGCGGACGCCCCGCGAGATGGATTGTGTGGGACCTTCCTTTTTGTACTATTCCTTATCTATTCTTCCCTTTCCACCCGTGTTGTGCGGTACACCTCTCTTATCCAAGACAGAACCCCCCCTCCCTCCCTCCCTCCCACAAAATTACACACAACCAAATGCGTCCGTTCTCGAAGCTTCTCCCTCTCCACCTCCTTCTTCCCCCCCCCCGTTTCCCTGCGGCCTCCCGTCCCTTCTCCACGACCCCACCCTCCCGCTACGGCCTGGACGACCGCCGYCGCCGTCCGACCCCGGAGAACACCATCGACCCCCTCACCCGCCCCACCCCTATTGACCCCGCCGTCCTCCACGTCGTCGCCGTCCCGATTGGAAACCTCAAGGACTTCACCCTCCGCGCCCTGGACGTCCTGCGGGGGGTGGACTACGTCGTCACGGACGACCGGGCGGCCACCCGGCGGCTGCTGGAACTCGTCTCCATCCCCTCCGAGGGCCGTTTAATTCATTATGGGCGGGGAAAGGGAACGGGGACGGCCGGACAGCTCGTGGAGCTCCTCCGTGGGGGGCGTAGTATGGCTTTCGTTACAACCGCTGGAACGCCAGGGGTGGGGGATGTAGGGGGGGGCCTCGTCCGGGCGATGCTCGCGCGGGGGGTGCGGGTGACGGCCGTCCCAGGGGCCTCCGCGGTGATGGCCGCCCTCGCCGTCACCGGGCTGCCCCCCTCCCCGTTCGACGCGGAGGATTTGGAAGGAGGGGGGGGGGGCCCGGGGGGGGGGGGCCCCCCCCCCC